>LR538523.1:68470-105161 GCA_900536315.3 Caenorhabditis becei
CTGGAAGCCTGGAAGCCTGGAAGCCTGGAAGCCTGGAAGCCTGGAAGCCTGGAAGCCTGGAAGCCTGGAAGCCTGGAGCCTGGAAGCCTGGAAGCCTGAAGCATGGAACCTGGAGCCTGTAGCTTCAAAGCCTGATAGCCTTGAGACTTGACCTGAAATCCCAAAACTCCTTTAAAAGCCCAGGGGACTTTTTGGCGCGGTTCTGGTGCCCTGGCGGTTTCGAGGAGCTTGACGCACTTTTGCGTTCCTGACGTATTTGCTGTGCGAAGCCTGAAACCTGAGGCCTGAAGCCTTTGTTCCTGAACCTCTGGAAGCTTAGGAGCTTGGCCTATTAGCCTGAATCTCAAGACCCTCTCATTCCCACCCCAATCATTCAAACTTTCAGCTCCTCCATCTCGCCCTTCCTCCCGGACCCCTCTGAACCTCTCTCCACCTCTGTCATCTCCCGCTCCTCCTACATCTACAAAACCCGTCCCCTCTACTGCGATGAAATCGACACAGAGATCCTCTCCTGGTGCCCCGTATCAGTTTATCACTGCCAGTTCCGAGACGCTGCCGACGAGGAGCGGATCATGGAGAAGCGGAAAGAGATCCAGAAGGACTACAAGGGCATTGTGTACACCTGGTGAAACGTCCCTCTCTTGTTACACTGACACACACATGCATACATAATAAATTGGTTCTCCTATTTCATTTTCCCATTGAGTGCTATGAAAATCGCGCCAAAAGTCGATAATCCTGCGGGCATTTGCACTCACTCCAAGTTCTCTTTCTCTCGGTTTGCCAGTGGTCTTTCTGGTTTTGAGCCGATTTGGGAGGCAGTGACTGGTACGGGAGAGAGGGGTGATTGGTAGTTTCGTGGAAAGTTCAAAGTATGCGAAAAGAAGCGAACAGGAGGAGAAAACTGGCTTTTGGGCTTAGCCGGTGGGCTTGTAGGCTTATGGGACTTGTAGGCCTTGGGGATTCCGGGCCCAGGGCTTTCCCGACTTCAGGCCTGAGCATTGAGGCTTTCAAGCTTCCAGGCTTCTCGAGGATTCCGTTTCAGGCTCCAAGGCCATTGGGCCTAGCTTGTAGGGTTCCAGGCTTCCAGGCTTTCAGGCTTTTGGGCCTATCTTCCAGGCTTCCTCTGTCCCCTAACCCAACCATCTCCACTCAATCTACCCACATCCTGGAAGAAAAGACGATCAGAACACAAGTGACGTGAGAATCTCGCCAGCGGATCTTTGAAATGCACGTCCCCTTTCTCCCGGTAAATAAAATATGGAATCGGCGGGCTGGCTACACTATCGTCCCTTCATGTATGTACATATCTGTTCAGCTGATCAAATGCGCTTCCATGGGATGCAGGTACATACATACTGGATTGAAATCCTGGCCTGCTTTGTTTGCCTCTTTGATACAAAACAAGATAGGCGGGGGAGTACGGTAGGTGTGGGAAGGAGAAGGTACACACGGATTAGGAACATCAAGATCGAAGTGCTATCTGATGGCTGGAAGAACTTCCTGGTCAGTTGGAATCAAGCTGATAAGCTTGAAGGTCTGGAAATCTAGAAGCCTGGAAGCCTGGAAGCCTTGAGGCTTGACCTGAAATCCCAGAGTCCTCTAGAAGCCCTAGTGGTAGTTCGGCGCGATCCTGGCGTCCTGGCGTTTTTCTGGAGCTTGACGCACTTTTGCGTTCCTGACGCGTTTGCTGTGAGTTCCCAGAATTGTTGAATCTTGAAGCCTGAATGCGTAAACCCCTGAAATCCGGGAAATCTGAAGGCCTGAAAGCCTTGGTCTTGGCCTGCAACGCCAGTACCCCCGCGGAGCCCAGGTGGGCTTTTGGCGCGATTCTGGTGTCCTGGCGCTTTTGAGAAGTTTGACGCACTTTTGCGTCCCTGACGCGTTTGCTATGCATTGCCCTAATCCCTGATTTTTGAAGCCTGAAAGCCTAAAGCCTAGAGCCTGAACGTCCAGAGCCCGCGAAGCCTACAAGCTTTCAAGCCTTTGAGTCCCCAGGCCCAATCTCTGACCTCGCACTATTTCTAGGTCATCTCGAATGTCTCGGAACTCTACAAGTATCTTTTCATGCATCTGAGTCTCGGAAAGATGTGCGATAGGCACTGTTCTATGTGAATCGCATGTGAAGAACACACAAATTCTTCCAGAATCGTAGTTTGAGGTTGTTTGAATGTGTTGGAGATTGTCATCTGAATCCAAATCCGAATTCGAATCCTTTGTGTGTTTTGTTAGAGGCCAGATTTTCAAACAAGTTTTATTTATGATCTTTAATGAAAAATTTGGAAAACCCGATCAATTTCTGTAGACAATCACAAATCGAATATGTGTATGATGTTGGGTGACTAAGGGGGCGCTGGACAAGAACATTTGAAAAAATCAATATGTCGAATAAAAAAGGTTTCCGGGGAAAAAGGGAAGGGAATGACGTAATCTTCTAGAAAAGGGATAAACAGACAAAAAACGAGAGAGAAAAAGGGAAAAACGAGATCAGTCAGGAAAAAAAACAGAAAAAAAGAAGTGGGAAAAGGGTTGATTGGATAAGGGTAAAGCGAGCACTGAAAATCCTAACTGATCTACAATTTGGATTAAATAAGAATCAATCGATAATGGAGGGACAAGAGAAAACTTTGTGGAATACCTGCGGGTTTGTTTCGAAAAATGAGAGGAACAAGAGTTTTTGTTGTTTTTTGCTTTTGAGGGGTAATAAATTAATACCAGAGGATACTGTATTATATTGGTTTTCCAGCCAGAACGAAAAAGAACGACAAAAAGTTTCCCGAGACGAAAAAGAGAAAAGGAAGGAAGGGGGTGGCAGAAGAAAAGTGTGTGTGGGTGCTACTATGCTCTACAGAATTCAGGGTATCATATGAAAAAGTTGGTTATTCGCTGGTGGTGGTCCTTCATTGCGAGGCGACTGGGGCCAGCATGGTTCTCTCGATGTTGGCGACGATCTCGAGGAACATTTTGAAGTTCGGGTGGTTGGAGGAGGGCGCGTCGGCGGAGAGGAGCAGGTTTTGCATTCCGATCGGCTCGTGGAGTGGGGATTTGGGCTTGATTTCTGGTGGGGATTGGTCGCCGCTGACGGTCAGGGAGCAGGCGGCTGGAAGAAGGGGAGGGTTAGGTTGGGAGCATGGGGTACGGGTTTGGGCTTTTGGGCTTCGGGCTTTTGGACTGAAGGTTCTAGGCTTTCAGGCTTCAGGCCCAGCCTGGAAGTCTAGGATTGAGCTTTTGGGCTGAAAGCTCTAGGCTATCAAACTTCAAGCTTCAGGCTCCATGTTCCGGCTTCCAGGCTCTCAGGCTCCCATATCATCAATCTCAAATACTTCTGCACTTCCGGGCCTTCAGGGCTCTAGGCCTGAAGCCTAGGAAGCCTGAAGCCTGAAGCCTGAAACTTGACATCAAGCCGTTTACTCAAAACATAAGGTTCTAGACTATCAAACTTTGAGCTTCAGGCTTCAGGCTTCAGGCTCTGTCTTTCCGGCTTTTAGATTCTCAGACTCTCATACTGTACTTTCGGGCCTTTAGGTCATTAGGCCTGAAGCCTGAAGCCTGAAACTTGTCATCAAGCTCTCACTCTTCACTCCAACTTCTCAAAACATGTTTTCTCCCTTCTGTGCTCGATAACGTAGACGTCTAGAGCGCCTCACTCCAAAACAACTTCTAATGATCGGAAACCGTGTGATTTCCGAATTCCCATAACTGATAAGATAACAAAACACTCACTATCAAACATGTGCGGAGTCAACTTTGGCGCAGTCATGTCGGCTCCACAAATCGGGCTGTTCGTCGTCACTGCGATGTTCAAGTCGCTGAACTGCGAGACAGCCGGGTTGATCAGCTCTCCCGAGAGTTTTCGGTCGCTGTCGGATTGGGGTGGCAGTTGGAAGAAGGTTCCGGTGGAGGTGACTGGTGGGGCGATGAGCATCTGATGTCCGTTCATGTCAGCTGAGGTGTAGGTGACTCCGTTGCCAGTGGGCATGGTCAGCGAGTTGAAGAACGTGGTGTTGTCGAACATGGAGGATTGCGGAGCAGTGGTGGTCACGATCTCCGGCTGGATTGGGAGCTGTCCGTTGAACATGGCACGGATCGCTGTGATGGTCTCTGGTGTCAGCAGGTTCAGGTCTCCAATGATGTTCAGCGGCTGGCCATTGGGGACTGGTGGTGGTGACTGTTCCAGCATCAGCTGGTTGATCAGTTGCTGATTAGCTTCCGCAGCTTCCCTGGTGAGTTCCTGATCGGATTGACTGCGCTTAACTTGGAAGGGTGGCTGGTTATTTGTAGACTCCGGGATCGCAGTTGCCGGGGGAGATGTCTGTTGGTAAACTCCAATCTCCATTTGCATTTCCGTCGGAGCACTCTGCTGTCCATTCCGCTGATTAAAGTTGATAGTGACAGCATCCTTCTCATCCAAATGCTTTGGGAAGACTCTCAAACGAGTGTTTCCATTCTTAAAGTGCACCGGTTTCAGCACAAGACCGCCTTCCAGAGTCCGGGTACGGTATCTGCGGATTATGGCGTTGGCACGCATCGACATCACGTTAGTGCATGTTTTGCAGGCACAGTTGTTGTAGGGACAGCGAGAAGCGTGTCCTTTGAGCACGACTTGTTGGCCGTGGCCTTCGCACTTTCGACAGAATAGCGTTCGGTTTGAGGTTCGTGATGCACCCTGGAAATGGGGGAAGATTGAGTTGGGAGTGTAAATCCACACAAGCCACCGTAATCCTACACTAAACTCTACTTATAGGCTAAGTTATAGCTCTGAAAATTCACTCCGCTCTACCAATCTCTGATCGCTCTCCGAATGATTAAGTCTCCCGCAAAAAGTTAAAAGTCGCGCCGAAAAACAGCCAAAACATTCGAATCGACCGCAAAACACATCAATTACGGTAGATTCGATTTTCGGCCGCGGGTGCACCGTGTACCCGGTCAAAACAAAAACACAACAAATTGGCAGACAGGCTAAATTTATCATAATAACTGCTACTCGGAAAGTACTCAAAAGAGTTCACACTCACCCCGCATGACAAGCCTCCATTCTGCTGTTGTTGAACCTCCTGTCGGACCTCTTCGATGGTATGATCGACATCCGAGGTGAGTAGCTGGGCTTCGAGTACGACTTGTGTTCCTTGTGGTAGTGTGGCGACGACTTCGCTGGAAAAGAAGGATGGATCTCTTTTTTCCGAAGGTGAAAGATCATGTCGCCGAGTCAATACACGCCTAGACTGTACACATTTGTGTACGTGACACCAGACAGAGATCTAGTCGGCGCGCGGCCTCCCGATTTTCAAAGCGCGGGCCTCCACCGCCGATCCGAATTGGCGATCGTTTCACAAAGATTATAGCCAATTGGGGATGGGGAGTGACATCACTTGGGGAAAACATACCTCATTCTCCGGAAAACCGTTGATTGGCTGTGGAAGGGAAGAAAGAAGGAAGGGGGAAAGTTGCAACGGCGAGACGGATTGCCAGTGGGGGGTGTCGATGCAACGACGGCAAGGAGCACGAGATGCCCAAAAGGGCTGGCGCCTGGAAAATTGGGAAATTGGGAAATGGGTTGGAAATGGGTCACAAATCACGGAGAATCGAAGAAAAACGAGTTGAGAGGCTCATGAATCTAACTATCTTTGCATCATATTCGCTCTTATCTATAAGAGCTTATCTTATCGATACGCTATAACTTTTAAAAATAACTCATGGGCCTGGCCTAAACGCAAACGCGCCCTATCGATAACTGATCCTTTTGTCGAAAACGAGCGGCCCGGTCTCGTCTCGCAACTCAAAGTTCACCAGCGTCAGTGTAAACAGGACAGAAAGACGTCAATCTTTAAAGGAGAAAGGTACGGTAATGGAAAAGGGGGAGGTATGGAAGTGACAAATAAGACAGGAATGGGGTTGGAAACATGTGATGTGATCACTGATGACTTTCAAAGATCGTCACTATCTTTTGCGGGAATTGTATGTTTGTGTAAGTGTGTGTGTTTGATAGGGGAGACGTCGATCGATACTTTCGGAAAGTTTCGGATCCTTCTCGAAGAAACAGCTGCTCTTTTTGATGGGATTGATCTTTGATTTGGGGATGGCGCTCAATGAAAGTCACGCTTCCCTGTTTTCTGTTTTGACAAATGGTTTCGGAGGATCTGATCTTACACCTCGGTGGAGTTAAGATTTTGAACTAAACTTTTCAAATCCATAAAGTCTGGTGGAGCGCACTTGCTGACAGACCATTGAACCATTCCTTTTCTATGTCAATGTTCATGTTCCAGAGACCGATCGAAAACTGGTCCGATCATCTCTTTGCTGCAGAAGAAGAAGATTTATGGGTGTCCCCGGCGCTTGATAAGACCTTGATACGGTAGGTCGAGTTGGAGAATTAGAGAGAGGGAGCGTCTTCTGAACCTTCTGCACCGGGTACGTGCCGATTTCGACAAGTATGTGTAGAGGGAAAGAGCGAAGGTTTCCTATTTCATGAGGCGGGGCGTGGCCACGAACACGTCATATGTGTTGACAGTATGAAAGACTTTTTGATAAGGGTCTGGGATGGATCCATGTCTTAAATGGTAGTGGTAGTAGTGGATCTTCACTTTCAGAACTTCTCCTAGACATTCTTCCTTGAAAAGCAGTCAACAGAAGGTCAAAATGGGACAAAAGACAGATAAGGACGAATGAAGAACAAGTTGTTATGAAAGAAGAGACAGAAACAACAAAAAAGTTGTGTTCAGTTGGAAAGAAAGGCCCCCCTTACACCGAGGGGAGGAGGCAAACTGAGGGCGAGGCGGAGTCGAGACGAGGCCGATGTAGAGGCGGCGGCGAAAGGCATCGGCCCCATCGGAAGAGAAGGCGCGGAGACGCAGGCGGTGAGGGCGCGGGCGGTGCGAAGCGGGTGCACGGTGTACTCGGAAAGGCCGGTCTATGAAGGCTAGGAGACGCAGAGAGAAGTGGTGTGGACGGCGCGAAAAGTACCAAAAGAATAGTGGAGAGAGAGAAGCCATTTGGTCTATTGATTCGGGGGGCCGTTTCCGCACATACACACACACACTCAAGTGTACATCTATACCGTCTGTGAATGAATGATTCGATTAGAGCGTCAAGGTTGGAGAAATCATTGAGAGGAGAAGATTTTCAAAGAACCAGCAACTTTCGTCGCTTTTTGTAAGCCCTTTTGGTGGTTTGAACAAGAGGGATTACGGTAGGATTTGGCGAGACAATAAAAAGTTCGATTCGAAAGTTGGTCGATGGTTTTTGCAAGTTTAACTTAATGGTTGTGGTTCTGGTTTGAGAGATTAAACTTTGTTTTTTGGTTGACTGTGAGTTGGACATTCTGCAAATTGGCTTGAGATACGGTAGCCAGGAAGTGTGTGACTTTGCGTAAAGGGTCATATGGCTACTGTGCTCCTAGAAGTCTGTAAATTTGCGTGGTTGGGGTTACGGTAGCTAGCATGTGTGCAAGTTTGCGTGAGATCTTTGCAAACAGCGTTTGCCGCGTTACTGTAGCTTGAAAGTACGCAACTTTGCGTGAAGGTTTACAGGGAAAGAGTCTGAAAGTTTGCGTGGTTTGGGTTACGGTAGCTGGCACGTCTGCAGCTTTCCGTGAGGTACATATTTGCAGACAAGGTTACTGTAGCTTGAAAGTCCGCAACTTTACGTGAACCACGTGGGATTACGGTAGCTACCAAGTCCGCAGTTTCGCGCCAAAGGCTCACTAAAGCCTCTAGAACTAGATCTAGCACAAACCCTAATCCTGCCACGTCATCGCCCCCAAAAACCATCCAAAGTCCAAAAAGAAGCCCGCCAAATTTCAAAACTTCCCGAAATTCCTAGACTCACTGACGCAATCTAATCCGTCATTGATGCCACTTCCAGACACGCTGATCTTTCAGTTATGTTATTGTTATGTGCCCAGAGGTCAGTGACGAAACCTACAGTAATCCCTTTTCTGCAAGAGGAGCCTCACAGACAACACACACAAATGTTGAAAATTTCGATGTGTGTATTGTGCTGTGTACATGTGTTCGCGCTCTAGACAGACGAAAAACACGAAGGCGTTCTCATGAAAATGAAACAAAAATTGTTCCCGTCTCGTCTCGTCTAGAAGCCTTCTGAAGGCAGAAAAGACAAAGAACAGAAGCCGAGTTGGGTGCAAAAAGAGCTCTGTGCACACTCTCTCTCTCCTTTCTTCTTCCTTGTCAGAAAGACATTCGGCGTACTTTGCGCCTGCCAATGACTAACAAAAATTCGCGTCCGTCGTCTCGTTTTCTAAATTTGAGAGAGCCAGCTTCCGTCGTCAACAAGTTTTTCTTCTTCTTGCAGTTCTAAGAAGAAAAAAACCTAGACATTCACGTGGCCGACTGCCGACTCATAGTACGAGGAAGCGGATTTTGCCAAGAGAATCAAATTAGCCGCGTGTTTTTCGAGTTTAGCCGCTGGCTCCATAGGGGGCTCAAATTGAAATGCGCACGTTTTCGGCTGCCTAGACACCGGGGCAAAGATCGGAAGAGGGGGGGGGAGCAGGGAAACAAAATGCCGAAACTTGAGTGCACCTCCCTTCGAGCAAAAGAGCGAGGGGCCGAGTTGTTGCAACTCGGGGCGAATGTAAAGCAGGAGAGAGAGAGAGAAGAGCAAAGGACCTTTGGAGATCTAGCACGTAATGTATCAAGCTACGTGCGGGAAGGAAGGATTACTGTAGGCGTCAGGATCCTCCGTTGCCTTTTGTACAATAGGGCACATTTGCATAAATACCTGCATATGAAATCTTGTTTTCGCAGTGCCCCCCAGCGCAAAACGCAAAAGGTCACTATGACAGTGACTTTCAAAAGAATTAAGGGAACGATTGAAAACAGAAAACAAAAAACAAAAAAATAAGAAACAAGTTTTTTCCTGTAACTGATGTGGGAACTGATAGCACTGATAGGAAAGCGCGCTCCAGTGTACAGTGACAATTGCGGGTACACACAAACCCGATTGATTTTATGATGTCTCTCGCTATCTGCCGACTCTTTTCGTAACACAATTTTATGATCGGACACGCCGCATCACTTTCAAAAGTTTCTCTGTCTCTCACTCACAGGCGCTTATCGATAAGCTTCTTCTCCTGTTATCAGTGGAAAGCACCAAGAGCACACTGACTGTACAGGTTCTAGGCTAGAAGGGGGCTAGGAGACAGGGCTTCAGGCCTCAGGCTTTAGGCTTCAAGCTCCAGGCTTCAAGCCTACAAGACGTTTCTCAAGTCTTAGAAAAGGTAGAAGAAGGCGATTGTTGCCTTCAGTCAAGGTCTCTCACAAAATGTTTTCTATAGGCCCCGGGCGGCCCGAGATCTAGATCATACTAGAGATTGAGAGAGAAAGAAAGAAACGGGTGCAGATTGTGTCGGTTTACGGGCACTGGACACTTGGTCTTCTTTCGCGAAGATCCAGATCTATAAGGGTCAATGTTACGGTACTTAGCTCGGACACTGCGCGACTTCCTGGTTGGCTTTCATGCTAATTGCTCTGAAAATCAAATAAGGGTGCGCCCGAAATAAACATAGATTTGCCATTTCCTTTGCTTCTGATTTGGTCAGACGTGAAGGGCGGGGCGCTTGAAATTCGTGAGATTTCTGGCAAAGCACCTGTTTTTATGCTAGCATGAAAATGCACGTTTTGAACTTGAACCAGGAAGAGGGAAGCTTAAAGATTGAGGACTAGAAGCCTAGAAGCCTAGAAGCCTAGAAGCCCACCGTCCAAAATGTTCACAGCCACGTGCATTCCACGAGACGCCTAACAAAACTGGCCCCGTGTGCGTTTTACAGTAAACTATTCTCTTTTCGCTCTTTTCTCTCCTCCGGGCGGACGGTTTTTACATCTGATCAAATAAACAGGCCTTCCCAACACCCCACAATGTGACGCGCGCGCCTCCCCGCCTCCGATCACAATTCGTACGTACTTTGGACGGATGGGAAAAGCTGTACAACATTGTACAGGAAGAATACCAAGAGTTGGGCAACAACGATGTGGGGGTGGTTTACCTAGGCCGCACCGGCCGTCTTTTAAAGGACCCGGGTTACTGTAAGTGAAAGTAATGGAAAAAAGGGGGTTGGTTTGATAAGTCGAGACCGGGAAGACACAAGATAAGGCGGGGGCACTGCACAAAGCGTTCAAAAATCACGGAAAGTTGGGGAAGAGGTGGGGTGACAGCAGGGGTACGGTAGACCCCTCGAACGTGCGTTTTTCAAAAGTTCAAGACCATATTTTTGAAAACCGCCGTTTGGTGGAGCGCGCTTCTTCTTGAGTTCGAGTCTTTTGAATGCTGTGCAATAGAGCGCACTTGCTGAGATCCTGAATTCCCTCCTCGTCAAGGATGTGTGCGGTAGAGCGCGCTTCCTCCTCAACGTTTCCAATGCTATACTATAGAGCGCACTTTCCAAGCATACATCCTTTAGAAATTCAGCTACAAGATGTGCAGCGGAGCGCGCTTGCAGTTTTGAGACCATATTTTTGAAAACCGCCGTATTGCGCGGTGGAGCGCGCTTCTTCTTGAGTTTGAATCTTTTGAATTCTGTCCAATAGAGCGCGGTTTCCTCGCTTGTCGAACTCAGCTGAAAGTTGTGCAATAGAGCGCTCTTGCTGAGGCTGAAATTTTGAATTTCCTCCTTGGCAAGGATGTGTACGGTAGAGCGCGCTTCCTCTGGTTTTTGAGCACTGAAATTTAAAACCCTTTTGCGACTGTGCGGTTGAGCACACTTTCTGTCTATCTTCCCCCGCGTTTTGTTGGCTCCGAAAATGTCAAAATTGTGCACCTGAACATGTCTAGCTTGAACAAACACTTCTTTCAAAGCGGTTTTTCAAATTTTGACCTAAAAAAAAGTTCACTCTATTCTCTATCTTTGTAGCTTTTGTCACGGCTTTCTATCCCTTCCTTATCACAATATCAGTCCCTATCATGAATCGAAACGCACCGCATTAGCACCTAAAAACCGGGCCGCCGAATCGGCCGCCTTTCACTGATTGCGTCGCGCAATTTCCCTAAATTTTGCCTAAAGAGGACAGGAAAATGGTTACATTTACCAAAAAATCAAAAATTTCGTATTAGTTGCAAGCAAAAATTGTCATAGACACGGCTCTAACAGGGTCAGCTAAACAAACGGATAGACAAAGAGGCCCGTCCGAATCGGGGATAATGGGGCGAAAAGTTCATTGAAACAAGACTGGGCGCCACAGAAAATACGAAAAATTGGGCAGGGAAAGGGGTCTAGATGACTTTTAAAAGATGTAAAAGTGTTTGATGGTGTTGGAAAACAAGTTCAGTGCGAACTATGGTGAGCTGCTGGCTTTCAATGTTCAATGTACAGTTTGCAGTTTTTAGAGGCCTGAAAATCATATGAAGATTGAATGGAGGCAGCGATTTTTTGAATCATAGGTACAGTAACCAATTTCAATTCTTTCCAGAACAAACATCAAACTTCTGTGTTGCCTACAGTAACCCGAATCATCATTTCTTCCCAATTCGCGCGTTTCGTTGACAAACTGCCTTGATGATTTTTGAAAAATCGAACCGGACAGGTCTCGCCGCGAAATGAAAGATCACTGCGGCGCGCATCGCCGCGCAAGTTCTTATCTTCCGAAGAAGATTCGCCGTTTTCTTTCTTTCTTTCTGCGATTTGTTCCCGGGGGCGCGGTTCATGCAGTTCGCATCCATCATTCGGGCCAAAACCGAGATTATTACAGTCGTTTTTCATGACAATCCACAGAAAAAAAGGAAGAAGAAGGAAGGGGAAGATCAGTCTCCGGTCGGATGACGTGTCCACACTGTCTTTTTCGCCACAACCTTTGCCGACTTGTCTGTGGTCGATCATTCAATCTTTCGGCGCGACGCACAGAAAGATGCGAAACATTGCAGCGGGCGGCCAAAACAAGTTCTCTTGGGTGCACCGTGCACCCGCGGCGCCGAGTGTTTTTCCTTGTCAATGTGACTGACTGACCACAAGAGAAAAATGTTTCGTCAAACGGCTTATCAGTAGTAATCAGTCCCGCGCATTGTTGGTAGGTCAAAGAGTGACAAGGGAATTGGAATTGAGGCCGGGATCAGTGAAACACATTTGCATACATTGTACCTCGACACGGATTAGGATTAAAATTTTGACGACGGAGAAGTTGACTAATCCGGGGTGTTGTGACGATTCGATATACACATATGAATATTTTACGACGAAATGCAGATAATCGGGGAAGGCAGAAGAGAGAAGAGATCGTGCTTTGAGTGCGCGATCAAGAAACCAGAATTGCCTGAATTCCCGGGGAGATGGAATTCGTGTCAGTTTGAAAATTGGTGAAATTCGATGAAAACAAATTTTGAAATTTGGGTTGTGCGGTGGAGCGCGCTTGCTGACATTGGTTTTCTGAAAAGTTCGACTAAGCTCTCGCTTCCAATAACTGATGGGTTCAGTAGAGCGCATTCGGTAATGCGTAATGCGTGCTTACTGACAGTTTCAGTTCAAATTTTCAAATTCCCGCTCGCTCGCCATAACCCCTCTGTTCGGTAGAGCGCACTTGCTAAAACCTTGATAGATTCCGCTTTTCAAGCTTATATTCAATTTTCGGAGATTTGAATGCAAACTTTCAAATTCCCGCTCAATCGCCATAACCCTTCTGTTCCTTGGAGCGCGCTTCCGTAGGTACACTCCAAGTTTCTATTCTTTGCTCAATGGAGCGCACTTTCTCCTCCCTCGATCTCCGCTCACCAAAAGCACATCCCAAAATTGTGCACCTGAACATGTCCGAATTCAGAAATCCACCAACTGAACAAACATGTTTCGTATTTCGCTTCTTTTCGGTCTGTGCACGTACTTGCACACGAGAGAGAAAAAAACAGATATTTACCGAGAAAAGAGCAAAACAGAATGTATTACGCAACGAAATTGTAATCATCAAGCAGTCACAGAAAAATATTTTCGTTGCCACCGCGAATAGAGAGTTCGAGTTCTAATCTCGTTCCACTTTCTTTTCGATGATCATCTCGACGGCTTCGACGAATGAGGGGACAGAGTTTTTGACGAGAAGCTCGTCGCCTGGAAGAGAAAAACATATGCGGGGGACTAGAAATGGACCAACCACTTCGGAACTTTCCAGTCTTCACCAGAATCCCATTCATCCCATGCTTCACAGCTCCAATCACATCATCATTCACATCATCCCCAATCATCACTGCAGAGGAGAAGTCGTCAACTCCCAAGGTCTCCAGGGCCATTTGAAAAAAGAGCTTTTCAGGTTTCCCAACCACTCTAGCCTTCAGAAATCAGTTTGCTATGACACTTTCTCATTAGAGCGCACTTACCTGCACCCCAGTCGCATACTCCAAACCGGCAACATAGGCTCCTGGGCCTAAATGCAACCCGTCTTTCTTCTGATAATACCGTCCTTTGTGAATGGCGATTAGAGCGGCGTTTCCTGGAATAAGGCGACTGCTAGTGATAAAAGTTATTAAACACACTCTCTTTGATAAGCCGAAACGCCTCAGTCATCGTGTTATCATTGAACTTCTCGGGCGCCAGTCCTATCACCACAGCATTCGGATCATCCGTCGGGATCCCCGCAAAGTCCTCCATCGCCTTTTCATCCAAAACAAAACACGGGCGGTATTGATTTTTCTGGATCAGGTCCCGGGCGGCACAAAGACTCGTGAAGATTTCGTGCTTTTCGATTTGAAAACCACAGTTTTGAAGACGTTGGTGAAGCAGATTTTGAGACTCCTAGCAATTACGAAATTGTGAAATTCAAATTTCCCGCCAAACCTTTGTCGTATTCGTCACGAACTTCACGGAAACATGACTCCGGAGCTTCTGAAGAGCCGCCTGTGCTCCGGGAGTCGCCAAGTCTTCCACGTGGAGCGTTCCACTCAAATCGATGAGGGCAGCTGTTATTTTTGACATTTTTTACAAAAAAAAAGAAAGAAGTTCCCGCTTATTTCGGTTTAGACCTGAAAAATTAGTTGGTGGGCCTCGAAGCGAAAATGCGAAATACTGGGTTAAATTTACTGTTTTTCAAGAAGAAAATCGTTAAAAAGACAAGGACAAATTCATCGGACAAGATCATGAGGAAAAAATGGAATTTTTAGAACAATCACATGTTTTGATAAAAATCATATCTCTGCTCGTTCATCGGAAAATTCTGAGGAAAATTCTGATAGAAATCATATCCCGGCTCGGTCATCGGAAAATTCTGATTGTAATCATTTCTCGGCTGCACACCATAATCGATCTGATTCTCCAGCAACTCTTCGGGAAAATCGATAGGCTCGCCGAGACTCTGAGTATGTGTTCTGGGAGGAATCGGTGGTGGTGGCGTGGCGATTGGCAGTGGTTCAGTTGCAGGTCGTTCCGCTTGCCGAACCATTCGTTGTGGCTGGACACGCGCTTTGGCCATTTGGTACGGGGCCTGGAACAAAAAAAAACTTCAGATGCTATGGGTCTTGTCACTCACCGCTCCCACAAACCCCGCCAAAGTTGTCTTTCTTGGCATATAACTCCTTAAAATTAGAGCTATGCTGCCACGAAATGCACTGATCGCTTGGGGAACTAGCACTTTTCCGTTTTTTGTGTATCCCCGGATGGCTCGAACTGTGGCTTGCATGTCTGATAATCTGACATCAGGGACTTTGGGGAGCTGGTCGGGACGGGTGATGGCGAGGTCTTGGAGCAATGATTCATACTGAAACAAAGTTTGAAATTTGAAATTAGTCTATTATTGCCGTCCCGCGGCGAGTCAGCTGGTGGGTCTCGCCACGAAAATGGTTTCTGGCTGGAATACAGCTTCTGGACAAGGTTTTTTTACTTTTTCTGACTAAAATGGGTGATTTGGTTCATTTCCAGCCAAATTCCAGCAGTTTTCACAGATTTTTAGTCAACATGAGGTGTTTTTGGTAAAACGCGGCAAAATCTCCAAAAATTCATGTTTTTGTACGGAAAATTGGTGGAAACTGCTGGAATTTGGCAGGAAACGGTTGAATTAACGTCATCTCACTCATTTTCATCAAAAAAGCCCAAAAATCTTGTCCAGAAGCCGTATTACAGCCAGAAATCATTTTCGTGGCGAGACCCATCAGGTGACTCGTCGCGAGACGGCAATAATATGCAAAAGCGCTCTATTGCAACTTACCATAATCAAAAAGTGATCGGTACAACACTTCAGAACCCTCATCCCAATGACTCTCTGCGCTGCATCCAACGACATGACACCTCGATTCACACAAATTGTCAGAAAGACCGAGGCTTCCGTCGACTGGATCTTCCTCGTTTTTGACAGATTCTGACTCTTCAGACACACCACACACGGCCAATTGGAAGCGGAAGTCGAGGGATCCGAAATAAATCGCGAAACCGCCCAGAGATCCTGTTGAGTTGGCATTTCCTTGAGATTCAGCGGGTGTTTGTAGGGTCCTGGAGATGAGAAGTCCATGGGATTCAGATGAGGTAAGGGATGGAGCTTGGGGGATTGACCCCTGCTCGCCGCGGCCTCCAGCTCCATTTTTCTCCGAATCTCTGTTTGTTTGATCAGTTTATCGTAGTACTGGAACTTTTCATGGTTTGCACTGGCCATTTCCAGCAGATTCGCATGCGTTGGGTGCCTGACAGTTGGGTTGAGGTGGTGAAGTACGGCTTGGAAGCTGGGCTTATCCACTACGGAGAAGGTTATGTTGCATTCTCGGAAGAAGTTGATTAGAAGGACTTGGAGGTGATCATCATAGTGTGAGTAAGGGTTCTGGAAGGAATTTGTTAATGGAGCGCACTTGCCAAACATTAGTTATTGAAATTACCTTCAAGTTTACAACCACCTCCGCCTCGTCAGTCGAGGGGTAATGGAATGTTCCGAATTGGTTCATTCCAAGTTTCTGAATAGAAAGTTAGAATTTTTAGAACTTTGAAGCCAAGAAAGGAGAGAAAAATCGATATGCGCTGAATGCATGCAGCTGGCAATCGAAGGGAGAAAAGAAGAAAAAAACAGCTTCAAGAGCTCAAAAACCACAAACACAATGAAAAGTATCAGGCTTTTAGGAGGGAATATAGAAGTTGGGGCTAGAGTTATGATATTTAGAAGATGACGTGGGATGAGCATGTGCTCACGGAGCTCATTGAGCAATGAGCCTGGAGCACACCAGTTATGGAGAGGTGGCGAGGGGAGCATTAATTGAACGTTGGCTAAATTTGGAGCTGAATTTTAGAGACCTTTTCATTTAGATGGGCTTGGGGTGTTGAATTCTGATAAATTAGAATTTTGAAATCATATTTTCAGAATATTCCGAGGTTTCTTCTTTTTATTTTGCAGCTGCTCTCTTTTTTCTTCGTTCATTCGGTTTTTGGGCTTTTAATTATGTGCATTCTGACGTGACGGTGTTTGCGGACTCGGCATTTTAGGCGACGACAACTGCATTTTTAAAATTAATTTTTTTCAGTTTTCACACTTTTTCTCCCTATTTTCCACCGGTTTTCTTCTAAATTCTTATTAAACTTTGCTTTAGAACAGTGTTTCCATCATCCTAGAACCAGTTTGTTTTCAGAAACTCACAAAAATCCCCACAAAATGCCAGTCGACGGCAAGAAGCTCGTGAAAAAAGCCGGACAGCTGATGAATCCAGTTGAAAAGCTTGGCTGTGAGACAGGGAACACGACAACTAATGAAGGGTAAGAATTGAACTCAAATTCTACTTCGAACAAGTTTGTTTTTCCAGAGAAGCCATCACATTCCAGTACATGTGGGCGACGCATGTGTCGGATGAGGATTTCGAGTGGGTCTTCGCTCTGTTCAAGGCGAACATGATGGAGATGTACCAGCAGTCACAGTGGGGATACGACGAGAACTCAAAACGCAACGAACTCCGCGCCACAACCGCCCGTTTCATCTTCGCACTCAACTCCAAAGGCGAGAAGATCGGCTACGTGGCGTACCGCTTCGTCATGGATCACGGAATCCCTGTGCTCTACTGCTGGGAGCTCCAGATTCTGCCAGCTTATCAAAACAAAGGAGTAGGAAGCATGCTGCTAGACACCCTCGAGAAGCTCGCAACGAAGACGTCCATGGACAAAGTCATGGCGACCGTGTTCCTGTACAACGTGAAATCACTGGGCTTCTTCCACAAACACGGCTATGCCAGTGACGTCTCGTGTCCGAAGGAGGATTCTGGATGCGACTACGCGATTCTCTTCAAGCCATCAACATCTGCACTGATCTCATAATTTGAAATTTCACATTTAAAATTTTTTTGTTTTTTATTTTGTGCACTCGTAAAAAAAAGTTACGGTTCCTCTAAATATTTCTTGATTGATCGTTTGTTGGTCTCCCACCTGAAATCTTACCTCAATTCCCATTTTTCCCGTTTTCTATCATGCTCTTCTAGATGCCACTCCCTTGGGTGTCGGATTCTGATGATTACGAATCAGAAGAGTACCAGGCTCCCGCTACCGGAGGCGAAAGCTCGACTACGATGGAGTTTCGAAATGCCGACGGTGAAATCGTCCCACTGGACATTCCGAATCCGATCGATTTCACTAGAATCACTGATAACCCAAAGGAAATGAGATATCGTACGGGTTTCAGACAATTTTTCTCATAAAAAAGTGATTTTTCCAGAAACCAGAACCCAGCTGCGTGACATGGCTGCCGTCTGCGGAGCCGTCTCGACTTCTGAGCGGATGAAGGAGTACAATGACTACTGCGAGCAGAACATTCAAATCTGGATTGCCGCAACGAACGAAAGCGGACAACGAGCTGGTGAGAAGGTGGATGCGGTTGCTGCATACGGATGCCCCAAAGATGTCGACGAGGCGGTTACGGATGTGCGACTTATTAATAACCTGGCGATTATCAGAGTGAAAGAGCTGAATGCGATGCAACGGAAGGCGATTTTTATGATGAGACAGGAAAAATCAATTATGGTCCAGGCGCCGACTGGGATCGGAAAGACCTATACCTTCCTGATCCCGGCAATCGAGAAGGCGTTGGAGTGTGCAAAAAAACCAAAAGCAAGCTATGACGGCGTTCCGGCTCCATCTGTTCTGATTCTGTCGAGTACTGGTCGTCTCGCCACCCAAACCTTCACTCGATGCTCCTTGATTCTCGGATTGCAAAAATCCGATTACGATGTGATGCCGGTCAATGAAATCAAGCTGGAACGTCTTGTTGCTGAGCACGTCTTCCCTTCGACCCAGTGTGATATCATTTTCGCGACGATGGGAAAGTTGATGGCGACGATCGAGGCTGGCGGAATCAGACTGGACAACTTGCAAATGCTGATTCTGGATGAGGCCGACAAGATGACCGACGAGTCTTCGTTCGGACGCGATGTGGAGACGCTGTGGAATAAGATTCCCGAGGAATATCACGCAGGAATTCAGATCGGCTTCTTCTCCGCCACCTACGTACTGACTCCGGACCATCAGTTCACTCTCACTCAAATTCAAGCAAAGCTGCTTGAAAACAAAGACTTTGGAATTCTGTACTGCCCACGTCTTCCCGGATACATCACGCAGCGAGTCATTCGGATCCCGGATATCCATAAAGAATTCCACACACACCCATGGATCGTCAAGATGAGCAAGATTCACGAGATGATCGACGAGCAACTGGAGGAGATGGGCGTCACGAAGGAGGGACCGTTCACGCAGACGATGATCATCTTCTGCGAGACGGTTCAGATGGTCGACATGGTCACCGCCGCGTTGTGCCAACTGGGATTCAAGTTCAAGCCAATGAGTCGGCACATCATGAAGGATATGCAGGAGATCTACCTGACCGAACTGGCCAATTGTGACATCCAGGGACTCGTCTGCACCAACATCTTGGCCAGAGGGATCGACGTCGCGTCTGTCAAACACGTATGTTCCTGTTGCTTGAGCCCTCAAATAAACCAATCTTTCAGACGATCGTCTTCGAAATGTCCAACGACTTCCCGACGTACAAGCACCGAATCGGACGTGTCGGCAGAGACGGAAGCGGCGGACGGTCGACCGTGTTCCTTGATGAAAACAACTTGAACGGCGGACAGTCGGCGCAGATCGTCGAAGCGCTCATCGAGTTCATGAAGGAGAACGATCAGGAGTTGCCGGATTGGCTCGAAGATTGGTACAACAATCGTATCGAGATCTACCGCAATATGAATGCCGTCGAGGAACTGCGCATCTAAATTCCAACCGGTTTCACTGTATTTTGCATTTTGGGTTTCCAATTCCCCGAGTATTTATTGAGTTACTGCTCCCCATCTTGTCAAATGACTTCCCTGTTTATTTTAATTTATAAATTGCAGCTTTACATTTAATGTTTTATTAAAAACAAAAAGACATGGTGAACTAAATCCCGGAAAAAGGCTGGGGGAAGGCGTTCAATAAATAATAAAACAATCATTTAACCCGAGAGAATAGGAGAGACTTGGGTGCTGGAGGGATTGTGGTGCAGGTGGGTGGTGAACGAGTAGTGTCGGCTGGAACGTTTACAGCTCGTCGTGTCCTTCCTCCTCCTCCTTCTCCTCATCCTCATCCTCGTCCTTCTTCGACTCCTTCTCCTCCTCGGCCTTCTTGCGGGCCTCCTCCTCAGCCTTGCGAGTCTCCTCGTCGGCCTTCTCCTTCTTCTCCTTCTCAACAGTCTTCAGCTTGTCGAAGGTCTCGGCGGCGTGGGCCTCGGCCTCCTCGACGGAGTCGGTGATGAGGATGTTGTCGAAGATGGTTCCAGACTTGACCTGAAAATGGGAAAATGAGAATCCAGTTGCAATGGGGATCAGTGTCTTACCTGCCAGAGATCGAATCCGATGGCTCCCCAGTTCTCGTACAAGTAGAGCTCGTCATCCGGAGTGTACTCTGGGTTCTCGATTTCTGGGTGGATCCACTTGCCCTTGTAGGCTGGGTTCTTGATCTGCTTTGGCTTCCACTCTCCCTTGTACTCTGGGTTGTCGATCATTGGTGGCTCCCACTCTCCGTCCATCTCATCATCCCAGTCCTCTGGCTTCTGGGCATCCGGGTCCGGAATGTGCTCTGGCTTCTCCCAGTCCTCTGGCTTCACGTCCTCGGCGTCATCGACGTACTCACGCTCGTCCCAGTCTTCTGGCTTTTTTGCGTCCGGATCCTTGATCTTCTTGGCCGGCAGCAGATCCCAGTCCTCCTCGATGGATCCAGTCTGGGCGCTCTCTCCGTCGATCTTGACCTCGTAGGTGTTGTCAGAGTTGAGGATGAGGGTGTAGAGGTGGGTGAGCTCGTCGGACTTGCAGGTGATCTCCTTCTTGATAAGATGGTTCTTTCCCTTGTAGCTGAGGATGACGTGGACGCGGCGAGTTGGTCCGCAGATATCTGGACCGAACATCACGTTGTATGGGGTCTCTCCGTGGAAGTCTCCGAGGTCGGCGTCAGAGCGCATCACCTAGAAATTCAAAATGAGCATCAAAATTTCCTGAAAATTTCAATTTACCTTGACGTATCCACCTCCGCAGTCGATTCCCTGCTCGTGCTTGACGGTGTACTGGATGACGACCGACTTGCCCTTGTTGGTGAACTCCTTGTCGAACTTGGCGGCGCGAGAGTAGAACTTGGCGTCCTGGCTCGTCTGGATTCCCTGGTCACGCGACTCAACATCGAAGAACTTTCCGGCGGAGAGCTTGAATGCTCCGAAGTCGTCCTTGTGCTTCGACTGCACCCATCGCTTCTCCCACGAGGCGTCGTTGAACTCCTCCTTGAAGTAGACTTCAGCCGTCACGGCGGCGACGATTGCGAGAAGGCACAGTGATTTCATTTCGTTTTTCGATCAAACGACACCAAGTTGATCTGGAAAAGTGGAAGAATTAGAAGGAGAATTGAAAGAGAATCGGAAAGAAGCGAGAGAAGTTTCGAGAGAGAGAGAAAATCGGAGCGGTGTGAGCAGAGCCGAACCAAAAACTGAAACTGATGCTGTGCCGGGCTCTCCGGCTGACACTAACACTGGCCTCGGCCTTTGTCGCGGTCTAGTAAGCCGACGTGTCACTAGCGTGGCCTCTGCGGCTCGAGGTGCCGCGCGCTGATTGGTCCACGTCGCCCGCCGACCAATCAGCGCACGCCAACACAGCCCAAAGGGGCGGCGCTTATCGACGAATCGCCCGGCGGCCACGTTGCGTGGTCGCACTGCGAAGAGCGTGGCGACGAGAGAGCAGAGACGCAGAGACACCCGCGGCGAGCCTGCTGCTGAACTCTGCGGTGGCCTTGGCAATTGAGATGGATTCGGACATGCGAGAGACAGACCCTCCGACGGCTTTATGATAGCATCTCGCTGTGGGAAATGATGGAGAGCGCCAGAGATGGGGGTCATGCCGGCAAGAAGGACGTTTTTTCGGGAGAATCGAGGCGAAAACCTTGAATTGTTGGTTTCCCCGATGGATTTACGACAGGAAATTGAAGGGGAATAGACAGTTTTATGACGGGGAAAGCTTATTGGCCGCTGAATTGAGGATTAAGTTGCAATTTTAAGAAGCTGCTTGAATTTGAGACTCTGTAAGCGAAATCTCTTGCTAATTTTGAAGATTTTTCAGTTTTTCGTTAAATTCTGTATTTTCTATTTGAAAAGTACGCTTAAAACTTGAAAAACCGCAGTTTTCAACCGATTTCTCATCGAAAACAGCCGATCTTTGGAAATCTTGCGATTACTGCCGGTCTCGAAGCAATACCTTACTTGTCCTTGACATAATTACCTAAATTTGGCGACTTTTTCACTGACAAACACGGAGATAACAGGAAATTGCGAAAAACTAGCCGAAAATCGAGGAAATTGGCGGAAAAATCGAGAATGTTGTTCGAGAAACTTCTAAATTTCGAATCGTTGGCGCTCGCGCGCCTTCCCGCTCAGCGTGGTGTCTGCGGACTGCACAACTCCACGAAATTGTTTACCGTAACCCAAATTGCTGTTCCAGAAGATTCCGTTCTATTTTCAGCTTCAGTTTCAAATTCATCATTTCAGGGTGTGTCAAAGAACTTCTTATCAAGTCTATCAGCACTTTCAGTCGCACTCTTATCAGCCACCTGCACAATGAAGCTTATTAGGCTCGCTTCAAAAATTCACATGTTTTATTAGCTGTACTCTCACAATTCATTGGTTATTCCCTACCAAAAGGTACATTGTAAACATTGATGAGAGTATTGAGAGAGTGACAAACAAACAAAGCACTTTTCAAATATTTATTCGGTTTATTATTCTCGGGCCGCACTGGTCAAGGAACTAAAATCCGTCTAAAACCCTATGCTCGGCTCATTTCCACAACTTTATCACATTCACAAGCCACTCGAGCGCGTAGAATCTGGAAAACAGTGGGAAATTAGCAGTAGAGCGCACTTGCAACCTCTGAACTCCAGGAAACTGCATTTCTGACAAAGAGACGGACTCTGTTACAAGTAGAAGTGAGATATTTGAACTTGTAGATCACAGCGAACCGGTAGGCGTGTTCTCTGTAGGATTACTGTAGTTTGAAAAGTCCGCAATCACTTGCAAGCTTACACTGGAGTTTTTTCAATAACGGGACAGAATTCCGAGGTGTAAATGCCAGAATACTTCTGCAGCCGGTTCAATTCATGATCCATATGCTTCATGTTAGACTTAATTGTGTCATTACTGTAGATAAACTTTGTAACTATTTTGATCTCCCCTCCCGCGCATTTTCCAGTTCGAATTCTGAAAGGTTATCAGTAGGGCGCATTTGCTATGGAATTTACACATTATCTCTATGAACCGGCGGCGCTAAAGCTGAAAATAGTGGGATTCTGGAGAAAAACGAAGAAACATCGTTGAGAGCTGGGATATTCGGGAAGATTTTCACGGAATGGCATGAAGACACCTGGAAAATCACTGGAAATCACTGAAAACTGTCACCGGAAACTCACAAAATCCACTTGAAGAAAAATAGCTAGACAAAAAACTAGAAAACGCATATTTCTGGTGGAGGAAACGGGAGAATGATAGTGTGATAATATTCAGAAGCTATAGTTGGGATGGCATGTTTGAAGAGCATTTGAGCGCTTCTGTAACTGAATAAATAGGCGGAGAAGGGCTAAAAATAGGGAGGGAAAGAGGGCTGGAAACTATGTATTGGTGTAGATTTACGGTGATCAAGTTTCAGGTCTTTGTGTCGATTTACGGGAGCTGAAACGCTGAAAATCAGCTGATCTTTTATTGCCGTCCCGCGGCGAGTCACCTAATGGGTCTCGCCACGAAAATGGTTTCTGGCTGGAATACAGCTTCTAAACAAGGCTTTGACACTTTTTCTGATAAAAATGAGTGAATTGACATGATTTCAATCATTTTCAGCCAAATTTCAGCAGTTTCCACTGATTTTTAGTGAAAATGAGGTGTATTTGGTAACAAACGGCAAAATACCCAGAAATGCATGTTTTTGTATTGAAATTCGGTGGAAACTGCTGGAATTTGGTCGGAAATGATTTAAACCATGCATTTGTACCCAAAAGTCAAAAAAAACCTTGTCCACAAGTCGTATTCCAACCAGAATCCATTTTCGTGGCAAGACCCATCAGGTGACTCGCCTGTTTTCAGAAAAGTTTAACCTTTGGAAACCGCTTTCTCAGCTTTTCCAGCTCTAGTTCGCCTGAATGCAGGTGCGCTCCAACGGGCATCCTACAGTACCGCAAAAAGTTCAACTTTCAAGCCGTCAAGTTGATTTTCGAAGTTTCAAAGTTGAAATCATTCGATAAAGCCTATTTTCTGTTTTTTCATCTTTTCCAGCAGTCATTTTCATTCTTACAATGAAAATTCGCTCTAAATTCCATGTTAGTCATCCCCTTCTCAACATCATCATAATCCCGAAACAATACATTACGTCTTCACATGTGACACTTTCGAAATCTGTTCGGAATCGCCGATCGTCTGGATCCGTGACTAACACCGTGTCTGCATAACATATGATAGACCCGTTTCCCGAATGCATTCGCTAATTGGGACATTTGAACATCTGTCTTCTATGTCCTTTTCAACATTACATGCTTTGTCCGAAGAACCCACATAAAGGAGTGCTCATTCGAGCTCCATGGATTACTGTAGGTCTTCAAAACATGACAAATACGTACAGTATCTCTCAAATTCCGCATTCTGATTATTACATCACGCCATCTCCATGCAACGCCGCGCCGCCCGAGAATTATTCGGGACAGAACAGGATGCGGATGTAATACGCAGTTTTTAGAACTACAAGCAGGATGTCAAGGGTTACGGTAGCGAGTTCGGTGGGGCGAACTTACAATGGAAAAGCTGAAAACACTGAAAATCGAGAAGCTCTCACTGGAAGACCTTGTAAATCGACAAAAAGTTTGGGAAATGGAATTTGGTCCCCATCTTGGTGGGGTGCACTTGCATTCAGCCGGACTAAAGCTTGAAAAGAGAACAGGTTCGAGAGTTCAAAATTAGCTGAAAATCAAGAAAACCAGAAAAATCAGGGAATTTCAAAATTTCAGCCCTCGTACACTAAAATCTACACTAATCACTTGAAAACTGAGTTTAAGCCTCTGTAAATCACCCCAACTCGTCGTAAATCCACACCTCCCGGATCTCCGGCTTCTTCTCCTTCTTCTTCAGCTTCTCCTCTCCAAAAATCGGATCAAAAGTCCATGTGAACCCTGATGCTTCTCGATCCTTCTCCGTCACCACCCCCATCATCATCATCATCATCCCCCTCTACAGTTCAGCAATTATCGAGAGAGAGAGGGCGGTCAGTTTCTACAAACACGCAACTTTCACTCGTTCCGACCCGTACCAATTGCATAATGCCGCCGGCGTCGGCGACGATCGGCGGCGCTTCGGATGACCCCTTTTACCCGGCTTCAGGCGGGGCGCGCGCAACGGGAAGCAGTGAAATCGAGGGAATTGGGTCAGTGAGAGGACGACTTTCGTTTTCGAATTTCATACTTTCTCTCTTCGGCTTCCCCCCTTGCATATACAACACTTACACCATCTCTGACCCCCCGGACACTTTCGCTTCGAGACCCCAACGATGGCGTCGTGCCACGAGCCATCGGCTTTTAAGAGTCTTTGTGCTCACCCGTCTACTCTTACCACATCATTCGATGTCTCACCGTATTCAGCTGCTTTTCATCTTCCCATTCATCCGGCACTACTGTCAAATACCCATTTGCTTCATTTGAATACATATAATGTGAGTTTTACAGTTTTCTTCTCTTAGGAAAGTGTGCAAACACTGCATTACTGTAGCTTCATCGCGCAAACTTACAGACATGTTCATTTCTTGAACTTTACGGGTTACTGTAGGTTGAATAGTCCGCAAAGTTGAATTTCGGCAGTTTTTCTGCAAATTTATATTATTGCCGTCCCGCGGCGAGTCACCTGGTGGGTCTCGCCACAAAAATGGGTACAAAGGCATGTCTTCAATCATTTCCAGCCAAATTCCAGCAGTTTCCACCAATTTTCAGTACAAAAACGTGCATTTTTGGGTATTTTGCCGCTTTTTACCAAAAACACCTCATTTTCTCCAAAAATCGGTGGAAACTGCTGAAATTTGGCTGGAAATTATTGAATTCACCTTATTCCACCCGTTTCCATCATAAAAAGTGTCAAAACCTTGTCCAGAAGCCGTATTTCAGTAAGAAACCATTTTCGTGGCGAGACCCATCAGGTGACTCGTCGCGGGTCGGCAATAATAAGTGGGAAACTGATTTTTCGCCAATTCTGGCCTAAATGGTGAACTTTTGGCTGTAAAAATCGTAAATCTAACCAAAATGTCGGAATAGTAGTAAATTGCTGTAAAGAAGTTCTATAGAGCACACTTGCATTGTCAGTATACAAATGTTTTCTTTTTCAAACTTTTTCAATTTCTCATTAGAGCGAACTTTCCAGCCGACTACCTACGATGCAACGGAGCGTCTCTTCGAACAGAACAACAACAACAGCGTGAAAGCGGAGGTAAGTGCCGGCACCCTTTTCACCTCATCCCATTACCAACTTTCGCTCCGATTCAGTCGTGTTCCTCGCGCGACAGCAGCCACGACTCGTCATCGCCGACGTCGACCGGAGGAAGTAGCAGTCGGGACAATGTAATTGTGCGGAACGAGTCGAAACGGAAGAAGGATCAGGTGAAGGACGAGGCGTACTGGGAGAGAAGACGGAAGAACAATGATGCGGCGAAGCGGAGCCGTGATCAGAGAAGGCAGAAGGAGGATGAGATGGCGAATCGGGCGGCGGATCTGGAAAGACAGAATATGCAGTTGAGAGTTGAGTTGGATCAGCTGAGAGCTGAAACTGATCAGTTGAGAGCTCTGATTCTCACTCCATCCACTTCTATCAGCGTTAGTTCGAAGCCTAATCACCCGATACGACCTTCCACATTTCAGATCCCCATCCCTCTGCACCCACTTGCTGCTCCACACCCTCCTCCATCTTCGGTTATCACTACTAGTCAAATCTTCGCACCTCTTCCTCTGAAAATCCCCACCAGCCCTCCGCCGTCTCTTCTTCGGAGTACAGTTCTAGTGACCAACCCCATAAAGCCTTGAGCTTCTTGTACCAGCCAAATTTGTTTGTAATTATTGAGATTAGAGAGCCAGTACTCGTAAAAATCGATATCTGTGATGATTGATTGTGTTTGATCAGCTAATAACCGATGTGATAATAAATAATAAATTGATTTTCTCAAAGCCGTTCTTTCATTTTTGGATATGACTACGGTACACAAATTGTGCAACTTTGCGTCGCGGTGTCTGCACAGACGCGTTCGCTTTCTCTGCGTCTCTCGCGAAACGAGGTGACTCAAATCGACATGGATTTTCAAATCTCCTCGTTTTTTCCAATTTCTCCTCGATTTTCTGTGTTTTTGCTTGTTTCTATCGATTAAATATCACTGTGCGGGCTGGTAAATGTCGCAAATTTATTCAAAAACAACGAGTGGCGAGAGTTATTTGCATAATCGATGGATTCCCTCGTTTTTTGCCCGATGGCCTGTTTGTCCTCTCCTGTGCACTCTTTCGCTTGTTTCTTGTTTTACTTGCCAATTTTCAAGTGTCGCGACGATTATCCGCCTGTTTCTTCGTTTTCCTGCGTTTCGCCACAAGAAATTGGCAAAACTTTTCATTTTTCGAAATTGCAGGTCCGAGCTTCATCTGACGAAAGAAAATGGCCGATACCCAGAACACCACTGAAGAGCCGGTAAGAAATCAATAGAAAACAGTCTCTAAATTAAGTTTTTCAGCAAGTCGAGAAGATGGACACGACGCCAGCCGCCGAGTCGACTACTCCAGCCGCTGCTCCCGCCGCCGCCCCTGCCGCCGCTCCAGAGGAGAACAACGAGAACACCACGGCGGCTCCGCCAAACGTGCTCGCCAACGGCGGACAGCAGCAAGGAAACGTGGCGCCGGTGCGAAACACCAGCTCCGTGCCGACTCGTCAGTACCTCGACTCGACCGTCGTCCCGATCCTGCTGCAGGGACTCGGCGCACTGGCCAAGGACCGTCCGGAGAACCCGATCGAGTATCTCGCCAACTTCCTGATGCGCGAGAAGGACCGCTACAATGTCGAGAACCAAATGCCAGTCCCCCAGCAATAATCCCACGAGCCATTCTCACTTTGAACCTGACCCACCCATCGTTTCGTGAAGTAACTTATTGATCCGCGATAATTTTTCTCTGTCCATCTCGAATTCATCCAACCCGGCAGTCAACTGCTTTATATCCAGTTATTCTCTTTTTTTACTCTCTATTTCCGCCATCTTCACAAATTCCTTCATTTTTTCGTTCAAAGATGTGTGGCTGTCAATGAAAAGGTCAATACCCAGCATTTCTCATAATTCGATCATTAAATCGGTCTGAAACACGATTTTTATATTTATTCTGTTGACTTTTCTCCTATTTTTTTCCTAAATTCCCATTCAGATGCCGTCCAAATTGTTCGTCGGAAACCTCCCGGACAACGTCGACTCCAACAAACTCAAGCAAATCTTCCAACCGTTCTGCAAAGTCACCGAGTGTGACATTGTCAAGAACTACGCTTTCGTGGTGAGACCTGAACCGAATTTCAGAAAATTACCATGATAACATTCAGCACATCGAAGAAGACGATGTCGACCCGATAATCGCCCGTCTCACCGGTTACACGATAGAGGGAAAGGTGGTGAACATCAAGAAGTCGACTTCGAAGCTCCGTCCGACTCCCGGAATGCCGAACCGTTGCTTCCGCTGCCAGTCCGACGAGCACAGAACGCCGCAGTGCCCGCACGACCCGACAAATCACCAGAAACATGAGTAAGCCTACCGACCATGGGTTCAGAATAGAAATGTGATTATTTTAGCTCCAACGGTGTCCTCAAGTTCGATCTGACTTCTGGAGCCGGTGGAAGTCTGAAGCGTGGAGCTGTCGATTCGCTGATGGATCCAGCGAAGCGCATCGCATACGCCCCTCAGGCCGTCGTCGAGCCCGAGATCCCACAACCAATGGATCCGTAAGTTTAACCCTCTGTCTAGGTCTTCTTCTTCTTTCTATCACCGTTTTCCATTGTCCTTTGTCCCATTTCAGCTCTTACTTTCTTCCAGAGACCTCCAGCAACTCTACAACGAGTACCAGCTCGCCCGTCAGCGCTACGTCTACTACCGCGACAGACTGCTCAAGGAGATGGAAGCGAAACACCACGGCTCGACGGCCGGCTTCGCGCTCTCCGCCACCTCGGCCGTTCCCGTTCCGGTCGTCGCCGCCCCCATCCCCGCCGGTGCCACACAGTACTGCCCGAGTTTTTATCTTTTCAATTTTTCAAAGCGTTCTCGCTTTTTAGCGCCTTTTCCGCGTTTTCAGGGTTTAAATTTTGAAACTTTTCGAGCCCCCTTCCCCTCGTACCGTTCCGTCGTATACTCGTTAACCGATATTGATTGATTACACGTACTCCGTCGTCTACCGCAAACTCGTTAACCTTCCGCGAAAGACCGTCAACTTTCGTCTCTGGAAGCCGTACACTTATCGCGTCGCCCGTCCTTCAGAAACCCACCCTCCGTCTTCAAAATAACCGATTATGTCTTCCAGACTCTCTGCGGCGCCCGTCTCCTACCAGCCAACGGCTCCACCGGTCATCGCCAACGTCAATGCTCCGTACGCAGCTAATTCTAGCCTCAGAGTAAGCGTGATCTTCAGGAAATCCAACTATTTCTGTGTTTCCAGGCTCCGTATGCCGTTCAGGCCGCTCCATACGCTTCGATGCAGTCCGTCCAGGCGCCAGTGGTAAGTAGATTGTTGTCGCTGACCTTTGGATCTTATCATCATCATCGCGCCATCGTCATCGTCATCTTCGCCTGCAACCGTCCGTCCCCACGTGTTCTTGCAGGCGCAGACGACGAAATGGCCGAAAATCAAAGATCTCGAACTCTGAATTTCCAGGCTCCCTACGCTACGATGACTGCAGTCGGCCAGCCGAACGGCGTGATGACTACCCAGCAGTACCTGCAGCAGATACAGCAGAAGACGGCCACCGGAAGCCCGGCTCCAGTGCCGGCGCCGACTCGTCTCTACTAGAAAGGGACACACCAAAGCAACGGAAACGAGCAGCTTGAATATGAATCTCACCTATTTTCTCCATTTTTCGATACTTTTTCTTTTTTATTTATTTTCTTGTCACTTTCTAAATTGTCATCTTATGATATCAGCGCACCAACAGCACCAAAAAAAGAGAATCAGTATTTGAGATAATAAATGCACTAACAAAGATGCATTTTTCTATGTTGTGTTGTGTTTCTTGAACAAATTGAGAATATTTTTTATGTATTTATTTTTATATACAATTTTGAGTGGGAGGAGTCCCGCTCGAAAAGAGAAATTCCAATCGATTTGGGGTGTTACACACGTGAGAATACAGGCGGCTGCCCTCTGCCGATCTCTCCTCAAGTTCTACGGCGCACCGAAGAAGATGATGTGGCGAGCGGCAGAAGCGGTGATGGGCGGCTCGATGAGAAGAGGTATTGGTTTTTGAGAAATTGGGGGAGATATCAGTGATAATCAGTGTAAACAGAAGGGGTTAGTTGGGAAAAACTGGGCATTCTTGGAAAAATCCGAAAATTTTAGGTGAAATTCAGTTTTTTGTGAAAATTTTTCGGATTTTTAGGTAGTTTCCCAGTTTTTCCGGCTCTTTTAATCAATGATTAGGGTACTGATAAGTCTGATAAGCTATTTCAAAGCCAGCACGAAAAAGGTTATGACAAGGGCGATGACAGTGAGGGTAGCAACGCCGGCACTGGAAAAATGAGCTTTTTCAAGCGAAAATTGAAACTTTTGACTTACGCGACCAGAATTGCAAACATGTTCAGTGTGCTTTCCGAGATTGGCTGGAGTTTTCCTCTGAAATTCGGAAGTTTGAAAAATCCGAAAAACTGGTCAATTTTCTAGAAAAATAGGGGTCAAAATCATGGTTTTTTAGCAATCTTGACCTCGAACGCATAGAAGTAGCTACTGGAAATTCCATGGTTTTGCAAATTTTCAAAATTTTTAAATTTGAGCTAAATGTCAGGATTTCGTTTTTATTGGTTTGCTAGTTTCTATGTTGCTTCTTTCCACTTAGAAAGTGCGCTCTACTGAACCAATGCTAGTTTTGACACAATTCTAAACTTCCAAATTGTCCAATTCGCTCACCTCTGTCTCTGCCTCCCTCCATTATTCGGCTCCATCTCCAACTTGATCATCCCGGGCTCATCATCAAAATCGAAAGATCTCTGATTGTTGTAATTGTTCATGTCGATGATGCTAACGGCGGCTCGTAGCTCGTTCGTCGGCGACACAATGCATTCACGACTTTCCGAAGATACCATTCGGCTCCTCCTCTTCTTCTTTTCTGACTGTCTGAGTCTCTCCTCTCAGAGTAGTATTTCGTCGAGAAACAACAACCTAAAAGTAAATATTTCGATTTTTACTGGCTCGGCCAAAAGTTTTGCCAAAAAAAAGTGAGGGGCAAACAGTTGGGCGGAAAACAGCAGACATCAGAAAGCAGTAGTAAAACCAGAGTCTCCAATGTGTTTATCAGTGACCCGTTTAGTGTTATGATCAATTTCAATTCGAATTGGCAAATGACACAGTAATAAATAGGATTAGGCCGGGCACCTACACGTTGTTTGTACGCGAAAGTGATAAGTGATAAGACGCTGAGAATTAGAATAGTGGAGGCGAAATGGCTACTTTTAAAGTGTGTTTTGGTCAAAATTTGGGAAACTGGGAGTAGGAAAGTGTGTTCCATTGATAAAGTTCGGTTGAGCAGTAAGATCCTAGAACTATTGAGGGCAAGTGCGCTCTACTGAACTTCGCTGAAAGTTCAGTAGGGCGTGTTCACCTGAATAGTCCAATAGATGCTATGAGCGCTCTACCGCACTAAAACTTGACTTCCCTAATCAGTCGGAAAGTGCGCTCTATTGTCAAACTACGATGGGGCGCGTTTGCTAGTGGTGGTTAGCTGCATTGAAAATTGAGCGTACTTTCTGTATAATCTGTAATAAAGGTTATCTGAAAATGCGCTCTGTTGCAAGTTAGAGGAAATCTAGGCAAATGCGCTCTACTGAACTTGTTCCCCAGCTATTTCTAAAAATTCGGTTAGAGCGCATTTCCACCTTTTAGAACGTAAAAATAAGAGCATAGAGTAGCACGAAAACAAGCCGAACACGAGAAGACGAGCACTGCCCTGACCGGTTGCACAGTCAGGTGGCTCTCCTGTTCCCATCCATCTACGGGAAACCGATTGGGTAAATAGAGCCCGAGAAGATTTACCTTTCTCCTCTATGTCTCTCGGGGAAATGTTTGTCGAAACCAGAAGGGGAAGACTGTTTGGAGAGAAGTTGACAAAACAAGAAGGAGCTATTTAGCACTGAATTCAAAGAGGAGCAAGTGCGCTCTATTGAACAGAGATATAGCTAGAACAAATGCGCTCCATGTTCCAGCCCTCGCCAACCAGCACCAACAACTCCGGTTCTATCGTCCTGGACACGGTGTATTTGGACACCTGCCCGACCCACCGAAGCGTGTTTTTGAGAGTCAAGGTAGATAGAAAGTCCAATTGCGCTCCACTGAACATGTCTTTTTTCAGGCGGCCTAACCCCGGAAAGTGCTCAACGAGTCCATCTAATCAACGCATTCCGACGCTACGGATATCTGGAAGCTCAACTGGATCCGCTGGGATTGAGAAAAGTAGAAAAGTAGGTGGTAACACTTTATTATTATGAGAAACAGCAACAGCCCCCGAACTGGGGTCACGTCGTCTAGTAGACTCTTTTGTGCTTGCGACGCCACGCCTGATGGCTCTGGGATCCTTCATCGCGAGTCGGACACTTGCAGTATTCGGCGTCCTTTCCTGGAAGTCCCGCTGGTCCTCGTGGTCCTTCTTCTCTGAAAAGCCAATCTATTAGTAATAAGGATCTCGTTATCACTCACCCATCAGGTCCAGCAGCTCCCTGGTATCCTGGAACACCTTCCTCTCCATCAACTCCAGCTGGTCCTGCATAAGCATCTCTTCCGGCTGGCCCCTCGGCTCCTTCTGGTCCCTGCTCTCCGGCTTGTCCTCGTGGTCCCTGTCTTCCCACCGGCTTTTCCGCATCGTCTCCCTTCTCTCCACTGGCTCCCGGAGCACCATCGTCTCCTGGAGCTCCAGTCGGTCCCATCTCTCCAGGCATTCCTGGCTGACCGTCACGGCCTGGGAATCCAGATTGTCCTCTAGCTCCTCGCATTCCACGGATTCCCGGGGATCCCTGTGGTCCCTGTGGTCCTGGAAGGCCCTGTGGGCACGTGAAGCATCCCTGTGCTGGCTGATGCTCAACATCCGGGCAATCGTGTCCGTCGAACCCAGGAACTCCGTCAATTCCGTCCTCTCCATCGGGTCCCTGCTCTCCCTCGTCTCCAGACGGTCCTGGTGGACACGTGTTCTCCACAGTGCACTGACAACGATTCGATCCTCCAGCAACATTTGGTCCGAACGGAAGTCCCGGAACCGGAAGTGGTCCCTTATCTCCCTGTGGGAAGTGTGGCTCCGGGGCGCTGGTTCCGGTGGCTCCGTATCCACCATAGGCTTGTCTTCTGATTCTGTTCGACGCCGAGCCAGCTCCCAGATTGATCATATCACCCCAGATATCATTGGTCAAGAGCTTGAAGCTGTCGATCTCGTTGTCCAGCTCAGTCCAGATCGAGTTGACTTGAGAGTAAATCGAAGCGGCGGCGAAAAGAGAAACGAGCAGCGAGGCTCCCGAGAAGATCAGAGCTCCTGATGTGGCCGTGGTGACCGACATTTCGAAGCAATCTAGAGAATCGGAAGAAGAAGAAGAATAGAATAGAGTGATTCAGATGACGAAGCGGCGCGCACTTTTATATGGATTCATCGGAAAATCGAATCGGCTTAGGCCGCTCGTCGCAACAGCGTCTTCTTCTACCGCCCCCTGAAGACGTTCTTCGGATGAACTTGTGGCGGGGCAGCAGACCCGGACTCATTAGAGAGTGAAAGAGTCGGGCGACGAGATCGGAATTCGATTAGAGAATGGTGAGGTGAAGGTGTTTGAAGCCTTAGATCGGTACATTCCTTAGGTGGAAAAGCTCAGATCCTGGAAGATCAATAGTGCAGTATGAGTCACTGTCTACAGTAGGAAGTTCCGCCTTTGGTGATAATCAGTGATAACGATATGAGAACAGAACACACTCCAGCGATCCGGTTGTGTTCTCGCACCTCTCTTCTCACATAAATCGCCTCATAATCGGGCCACGTAGCCCAGCAAAAAAACCGCTGAAACACTCCACCGGATCCAGTTTATCAGCGCCTCGATGACTGCCCGCCAGCCGGCCATTAATCACGAGAATTCGCGAATTTGAAGGCTTCGCAAACGACCCATCATATATTTCATTGAAGAGATATAGTGATAAGAGGAAGCGTGTCACTGATATCGGTGATAGGATGGTGTTCTTTTAGACGATTTTTGAGAAGAGGGGGGTTCGGGAGAGATTTATTGGGATAGGGTGGAAGAAGCACTTTGTGTGATTCAGAAGAGACTAATTCGATTATGATAACGGATCGAGAAAGAAAGAAAGATCAGATATAATTCGATTTAGTTGCAAATTATCTTGCCGAGGTCCGGTATAGGTGTATTTCGTTTCAAGACCCAAAGTGGTCTTTTAGGCTTTGCATAGGCTTCGTGGCGAGACCCACAGTTCAATCAGAAACTTTTGTTCTCTTTGATCGGGTGTAGATTACTTTCGTTTCGAGACCTAAATTGGGATATTCGGGTTTCTTTTTCGTTGTGTGAATTTTTGTTGTAAGACCCAAGATCAGCAGCTTCGTTCCAAGTTCTTTTTCGCTTCGAGACCGGAAGTTGTCCACCTGTTCTGTTCCGTCCTTATCACTTTTATCTTTTATCACTCTTTCGGAACCATCAAAGACCCGCCATCGGCCACCCAGTCCGTTAGTTCTGCCAGGCCTATAAATCCTTCACCAGACATTCGCAAAAATCCACACGGTGCTTTTGAACTTTGCCGACCGACGTTGGAACACTTTGAAGATTTCTGATCCGCGGCGCAGCCATCCATCGGAATGTGCGCAGACGCAGTTTTTTACGGGAAAAGACGCGGATGCGTGCCGCCGCCGCCGCTGCTGAGAGACATAAAATGAAGCTAGATTCGAATCTCTCGCAATGGGAAAAGGGGTTAGAAACCGAAATTCTTAATTCCAGGGTCCCGGAACTCGACCCAGCACTCTATGGATTGTCACTGGAGGACAATGTCAAAAGTGGCTACTCGCTCAATGATCTGGCCGAGCAACTCAGACTCATCTACTGCGGACCAACGGCTATTGAGTTTATGCATATTAATGTGAGAAGACATAAACTTGAAAAGAGGCCAAATTGATGACTTTAAGAACATGGAAGAACGACAATGGTTGTCGCAAAACTTTGAGAACATCATCGCTGAAGAGTTGCGAAACGAGGAGCTCCTCAGAATCGGCAGCCTGATGCTCCGGTGCGAGAACTTTGACAAGTTCCTGGCGACCAAGTTCCCGACGTTGAAGAGATACGGGGCCGAGGGAGCCGAAGCGATGTTCGCATTCTTCTCAGAACTCTTTGAATCAGCCCCTGACAAGGCAGTGGAGCAGATCATCATTGGAATTGCTCACCGTGGAAGACTCAACCTTCTCACTCAACTTATGGAGTTCCCACCGGTTCATATGTTCCGAAAGATCAAGGGCAAAGCGGAGTTCCCACCCAGTGCCGATGCTGCTGGAGACGTGCTCTCGCATCTTGTCTCTTCCTTCGACTACAAAGGAGCAGAAGGAAAAGTTCATGTGACAATGCTGCCGAATCCGTCTCACTTGGAAGCCGTCAATCCAGTTGCTATGGGCAAAGCGAGAGCCAGGGCATGGTCGTTGAGCAAGGGAGACTACGGAAGTGACGAGAGAGCGTCGAGAACTGGAGACGGTGTGCTGAACGTGCTGGTTCATGGAGACGGAGCGTTCAGTGGACAGGGAGTCGTCTGGGAGTCGATTGCGTTGAGTCAAGCGCCGCATTTCCGACTCGGAGGAACAGTGCATCTCGTTACGAATAACCAAATCGCATTCACAGCGGAGTCAAGCGTCGGAAGATCCAGCACTCACTGCACAGACATCGCCAAGGCATTCGAGTACCCGGTGATTCATGTCAATGGAGATCATCCCGAAGAAGTGGTCAAGGCGACCCGGTTGGCTCTGGCCTATCGGGAACGCTTCCGCAAGGACGTCTTCATCAATCTCGTCTGCTTCAGAAGATGGGGACACAATGAACTCGACGATCCGACGTTTACCTCACCAGTCATGTACAAAGAAGTGGAGGCTAGAGAGTCGGTGCCGAGACTCTTCTTGGATCGGTTGATTGAGGAAGGCCTGGCGACTGAGGAATCGGTCAAGGAGGATCTTCAGAAGCACACGGAGCTTCTGAATGCTGAGCTGAAGAAGGTTGACTCAACGGCCCCAGTGGACATCAGCCATCAGGGCAACTGGCAAGGATTCAAGCAGGCGCCACGAGCAATTGAGTCATGGGACACTGGAGTGGCGACGGACCTGCTGAGATTCATCGGAGCACAAAGTGTGAAGGTGCCTGAAGACTTTGACACCCACAAGCATCTCTACAAAATGCACATTGACTCTCGGCTCGCCAAAATGCAATCCGGAGAAGGCATCGATTGGGCCACTGCTGAAGCGATGGCTTTCGGAAGTATGCTTCTGGAGGGAAACGACGTGAGGATTAGTGGACAAGACGTTGGAAGAGGCACGTTCTGTCATAGACACGCGATGATGGTTGATCAGTCGACGGATCAGATTCACATTCCACTCAACGAACTGGTAGAGGGACAGAGAAATAAGCTGGAGGTGGCTAACAATCTGCTTTCCGAAGAGGCGATTCTCGGCTTCGAATGGGGATTCTCATCGGAAAACCCGCGGCGTCTGTGTGTCTGGGAAGCGCAATTCGGCGACTTCTTCAACGGAGCTCAGATCATCATTGACACATTCGTGGCTTCGGCGGAAAGCAAATGGCTCACTTCTTCGGGACTCACAATGCTCTTGCCACATGGATTCGATGGAGCCGGTCCGGAGCATAGTAGTTGTCGGATGGAGAGGTTCCTGCAACTTTGTGACTCTCGGGAGGATCAGGTGCCTGTGGACGGGGAGAATGTGAATATGCGGGTGGCGAATCCGACGACCAGTGCGCAATATTTCCATTTGTTGAGACGACAGGTAACATTTCTCC
>LR538523.1:105194-138208 GCA_900536315.3 Caenorhabditis becei
TCAAAGTCCCAAAACACTTGATCTCCCTCCTCAATTAGCCATCATCCAATTTGCCAGGTCGTTCCCAACTACCGAAAACCGCTGATTGTCGTCGGACCGAAGATCTTACTGCGCCATCCGAAGGTCAGTTAGTCGCAAAGAGAGAGACAAAGAGTTATAAAAAAAGTTACAACCTTTTCAACTTTTTTTTCTGTTAGGCGGCCTCCACAATCAACGAATTCGCACCGGGAACCACTTATCGCAATGTGATCTCTGAAGACGTTTCTGGAGGAGCCGTGAAGAAGGTGATCTTCGTCTCTGGAAAACACTGGATCGCCGTCGAGAAAGCACGTGATGAGCGAGGACTCAAGGATTCTGTAGCCATCGTCAGGGTGGAGATGCTCTGTCCGTTCCCTGTCGTCGATCTGCAAGCCGTTCTGAAGAAGTACCCGGGAGCCAAAGGTACGCCAACCTTGACAAGTGATTTATGTAGTCGTCGTCAACGTGTTCAGAAGTTTTTTCGTATTAGCGCGCGCGCCTAGGCCGATTGCGACACGATTAGGGACACACGAGGCCGTTGAAAAGTGCGGGGACGCCGATTTGAATAATGAGTTCTTCTACGAGGCACTTTGAGAACTTGGTCGTTAAGTGACGATAGAGATCGCAAAAAACTGGGTGGTCTAGATGCTATCTTACAAGGGTCCTGAATCCTGGGGGTCCCTCGGAAGTTTAGGGTTCCGAACTCCCAGCCCCTAAACCCCGTTTCCATTCAACTGTCACCACTCCAGTGTGTGAAATATATTTATGGTCAAGCAGCGGAGGTCTCAAGCAAGAGAGAAAGACTTTTTCGACCAGCCACCCCACCGACTGATTTATGAGCTCCGCTTCAAAGTGACCACTGGCGACAAAAATACTTCTTTTTGCAGAGTTCGTCTGGTCGCAAGAAGAGCCGAGGAACGCAGGAGCATGGTCGTTCGTCGCGCCGAGATTCGAGAATGCGTTGGGTGTTAGGGTGAGTTGTTGGGAAACGGGTATCTGATGGGAGGAAAGGGCGATGGGGAAAATGATGAAAAATGGGCGGAAATTGAGAAAAGTTGGTGAAAAGTGTGAGGATTTGGGCTTAAAATGAGGTTTTTGAAAGAGATTTACGAATGTTTGTGTAGATTTACGGAGCCAGGTGCAGTGACGATACGGAACAAAACATGGAGATGAAAATAATGGAAAATGAGGGAAAATAGAGGAAATTTGGTAAAGATTAGGCAGATTCCAGCTAAACTAGCGTTTTTTCGGGAAATTTTTGAAATTTTGATGTATTTCTGTGTAAATTAACCGAACCGAGCTTTGTGCCGTTTGACGAATCTTATTGTAGATTTGAGAAGCTTGGCTCTGTCGAATTATGGAGCTTCGTGTAGATTTACCAGACCCTCGGTCAAACCTTTGCCCAAGTCTGCCTGTCAAACTTCAAACTTCCCGCCACTCATCTCTCTTTTTTCCTCTATCCAAAACTGAAGTAAAAAGAAGATGAATAACAATCTGAATCATTTGGGAAAGTCAAACAAACCTTGCCCTTTTCCGTTTCACTTTCAATTTGCAACCTCGTGATTTCAGCTAAAATTCGCTGGGCGCCGGGAACTCGCGTGGACCGCCACCGCCGTCGGCGAACAGCACACCAAAGAAGCCGAAGAAGTGATTAATCAAACGTTTGCATAAGTCGTCTCCCGCCCTCTTTTCTCTCTTTTTCTACCCCACTTTTCTCCTAGTTTTTAACTTTTTCTGTTTTTCAAGTAGTTTTTTCCTAGCTCACTGTTCCCCCATATCATATCAAATTTTGCTCAACTTATAATTGTGATGATGATCATTGCCATTTCATGTCTTCTAAAGATTCGTGTCTCCTAATCTCATTACCAATGGCTCGTGAGTCGAATGATAATTGAGTTGGGAGGGAATGGACCACCGGGCCCTCCAGAAGTCCTTAACCCCCCCAAAGTCACCAAGTGTTGTCCCAACCCGACATCATTCGAATGAAAACATCTGCGAACACGCGGTCGGCTAGACACCCGGCCAGAGAGCACGTGAACCCCAGAGACGCAGACTCTCACATTCCGGTGATGCGCGCCGCCGGAACGGTAAGAGTCGCTCGTAAAATGCTTGTGCAGCTGTTGAACCCCGGGGTCCTTCAGCGACATTATAGGGGTCCTAAGATATGATGCTTTATATGTTTTCCTCCTCTTCTTTCCGTCACGACGTCATTTTACCTTCAGCTTAATTGATGTCGTTAACGGGATTCAGAAGAATCTTAAGACGATCCTCCTGATTTTTATGGCTATCATTGATCCGACCTCCCTGAACTTTTATTGCCCAATCCATTAGGTGTTTAGTGTTCTTGGGGAGGGGGCGCCAAAAGGGGCGGAGCTTACGGAAGGGAGAAATGGGCGGCTTCTTCAGATCGTTTTTTGGCTTTTTTCGTGTTGAAAGGCGGTGTTTTTTTTGATGTCAAGTGGTTGGGATTTCGCAATTTTGTGGATTCAATACTTTTATCATTAGAGCGCAATTGATTATCAGCTTCTTCCTAAAACAATTCTCAACAGAGCACATTTCCAACCATCTGTAAATTAGTGAGCTCAAATTTTGAAAATGTTTGAATTGTTTGACAATGGAGCACACTTGCACATGTTAGTTTTGAGTTCCTAAGACTGTTCTCAATGGAGCGAACTTTCTGACTAGTCAGAATTCAGGAAAATGTGCAGTAGAGCGCGGTATCAATCTAAAGTTGCAGTAGAGCAAAAAATCTAGCGATAGAGCGCACTTTCCGCTCTGCCACGTGGAAGCTTCGGAATGATTCAACTTTTCTCATTAGAGCGCACTTCCCCTTCCGCTTTCATTTCTATTTACCGCATTGCCAAACACTATCCATCACAAAAGATCCACCCTTTTAACCCACCGCCGATGCGCGTTGCGAATCCAATTTCCGATACCCCGGCCACCAATTTTTCATGGTCCCTCCCTCGCCATAATCCGATCCATTGGGTTGTGTCACATTAGAATAATGAGCAAAAAGAGCAGGGACTAGAAGAAGAAGCCCTCTTTTGTGAAGTGCTCCGCAATTTCCGTCCGTCTCTCGACACCCCAATTTCCCGTTTTCTGGAGGGTGGCTGCGACCTCCAGAATCGTCCGCCCACTAATTAAACGGGGGAGAGATACGGTTACGTGATCATCCTTTAATGATGATACTCTCCGTTTATATATTTTGGTTAGCTACCTCCAATTAGGCATTTTCGAATTTCCCGATGAAGCTTTCGGTGGGGGCTATAGATTACTTCTTGATTTACGGTAGTAATGAGCGGCCTGCCAACATATGTTGAATTCTCTTCATAATGCATATAACATAATTCAGACGGCGATTTGATGTGACAACTGGAGAGAAGGGGGAGAAAGGAGAAGCTTCACTTTACTCATTTTCGCTGAATCAATCTGTTTCTGTTTCATTTTCCTTCCGAAATTTCCCAGTTCTTGAATACGAGATAATCGGATTAAGAAGTTATGTTGTAAAAGAGGTCTTGAGGTCACCAGACGGTTGGTTAGAGGATTCTGAATCTTGTACCAGCTGGGTCTCGCCACGAAAATGGTTTCTAGTCGAAAATCCAGTTTTTGGGCGAAAACTTGTCACTTTTTCTGATAAAACGGGTCAGAAGACATGAATTTGAACATTTCCCGGCGATTTTCACCGATTTTTCTCTGAAAACCTGTGTAAGCTGCTAGAATTTTATGAAATATAATTTTTCCATTCTTTTCCATCAGAAAAGTGGCTGCACCTTTTCGTTGCGAGACCCACTAGGTGACATTGCCGTCCTTCTCATGGGTCTCGCCACGAAAATAGTTTTCAGTCAAAAATCCAGTATCTAGGCGAGAACTTGTCACTTTTTCTGTTGAAAATGGGTCAGAAGACATGAATTTGAACATTTCCCATCAAATTCCACCGATTTTTCTCGAAAAACCTGTGGAAACTGCTGAAATTCGTGAAGCGTGAAGCCTTTTCGTTGCGAGACCCACCAAGTAACAGAACCGTCCTTCTGTTCATGGGTCTCGTTACGAAAATGGTTTCCAGCTGAAAACCCGGTTTTTGAGCTATAACTTGTCAATTTCTGAAAATTACCCGTCTTTTTGAGTTTTTTAGGTGCTTTTTCTCAAAAAAATCTCTTAATTCCAAAAAATTGGTGAAAATGCTGGAAAAGAACCAATCTTTTCACTCTTCTCACTCTTTTTCATTAGAAAAGTGACAAAACCTTTTCGTTGCGAGACCCACTAGGTAACGGTACCGTCCTTCTGCTCATGGGTCTCGCCACGAAAATGGTTTCTAGCTGAAAACCCGGTTTTTGGGCCAGAACTTGTAAATTTCTGAAATATACCCGTTTTTTGGGTTTTTAGCTGTTTTCTCTCAAAAACACCTCAATTTTTGCGAGATATCGGTGAAAACTGATGGAAGAGAAATCAACTTTTCACTTTTTTCACTCTTCTCACTCTTTTCCATTGGAAAAGTTACCAAACCTTTTCGTTGCGAGACCCATCAGTACCGTCCTTCTGCTCTATTGTGCTTGCTTCAAATCCTAAATCTCCTCACCCCGAACATCTCAAATTTCTTGTCTCCGTACCATAATCATCCACCATTTCCATAACAATGTCAACACACATGCTCTCTTCTTTCTCTCGCACCCTCTCTCATTTCCATACTCTCTAATCCGATTAGCATATGCCAACTGTACTGGCTCCCCCCTCTCAATCAGTTTATCAGTTCTGGTTTTTTGATTGATTCTTAGGCTTAACCCCCGTTGCAAATTTCATTTTTTTTCCACGAAAAACTCAACTTCACACCTAGTCACCATCAATCATTGGCAAATTTCGTACACTTGTGTCCCGCCAGTCCTATCATCTTCTTGCCCAAGTTTCCGAAAGCTTCTTCGCAACACTGACACCTGTCTAGTGTCCCCCCGACCACTCGGGACCCCTATGGCGGAGCAGAAAGCTGCAGAATCTAGACACGTGGCACAGCGGTTTGTTGATATTCATGATCCCTGTGCCATCCCCCTCCCCCAATCCACACATTCGATTAACAATCAATCAAGTGGAGAGGAAAATGAGATGAGAAAAACAGAAAAAGAGACAAATCTCACTTTCATTTGTGATTTTCTTCTTCCGTTTTTCTTACACCCACCCATCGGAATTGCCTCGTTCTCACGGCTCGTGATTGCGATTTTCGCGGTTTTTGACGTAATTTCTGATAATTTTTCATGATTCTAGTTGAAATAGAGTGAAAAAGGGAAACATTCGGAAAAAAACTAGAAACATTTCAAAAAAGTTAAAGAAAATTGAAGAAAAAACAAATTTCGCAAAAAAAATTGGCAAAAAAAATTTAAAAAAAAAATTTTTTCCAAAATTTTTTGATTTTTAAAAATATTTTTTTTTTTCAAACTTCTCTCATGAAAAATGCAGCTAAAAAGCTCAATTTCAGAGATAAATTCAAAAATTTTGAAAAAAAAAAATTTTTTTTTCCCATTTTTTTTTTTGCGAAGTTGAATTTGTATTCACATTTTCCCCATTTTCGGCCTGAAATTTGGCCTAAAAGAGCCTGAAAAAGCCTATTCAAACACTCTCTCAATCCCTTCCACGTCACAAAGCCCATCTACATGTGTTTTCGCACTCATCAATTTATTCACCTGGGGCCCTGCACTACCTCTGTTTGCTTATTCTAATTCCAACTGTCATTCTGCTTAACCTTCCTCCTCTACCATCCCCTTTCCTCCCCATAGCACCAAAAACCAATGAGTGATGAACGCTCCCATCGCTGCCATTTCACATTCTCAAGACGCCGTGTCCTCCAAGATCATAATCTCTCATGGGGGGGGGGGGGTTTCGCTTGCCGAAGCGTCCGTTTTTCTCGATCGGTGGTCTTATACTAATTAGCGCCTTACTGTTTTCGAGGCGTTTGCGCATTTCTGGCTGGTTTGACATGTCGGACTGCTTAGGCTTAGGTTCATTCGAAAGAGAAACATCGACTTACTGTAATGAACTGGGCTCAGATTTTGCAAAGAAATCTTTATTTTGGCTCACGGAGCCATCAAAGTGTCCAGTCAGTACTCATTTTTTCCGCGTGAAAAATGCGTTCTACCTGGAACTTTGATGGCTCCGTGAGCTAAAACAAGGACTTTTTTGCAAAATTTGAGCCCAGTTCACTATAGGAAGTCGGTGATTCTCTGCCAGGTCCCGAGTCATTTGCCGGCCTGAGCAAACCGACATGTGAGAAGACATGGAATGCTTCCAATACCCCAAACGAAGGACCCTAACAAGATCAGTTCCCTGCATTCCCCTACAAAGTTCATGCCTCCCTAACCCAATTCCTTTTCGAGCCCAGCCCAAGTTCACTACGAAAGAGTCAATTTGATTAGCCGCACATGATCATCATCTTTCCGTCTCTCCCGCTTATTAGCCACAATCATCTATTGTTTCGCCTCAGTTTGAAAATCCCTTGTAATTTGACACTCCCTCAAGTGTCGTTCTTCTTCTTCTCATTCTTCTACTCATTCTTCTCGTTGTGCTCCAGACGGCTCCTTCGAGAAAAATCACTATATTTCATGACATATGTGCCAATTGACTGTGGGCGAGAGAGTATGGCGAGGCGAGAGACGCAGACTGGAAAAGCACATTAGTGGGGGGGAACGGCGAGGGAGTGATTGTGATTCCGAGCAACATAAGGATCCAGTTAAGATGTCTATCAGATGATTCGATTGTAAGGGATTCTGAAGAGGAAATTGCGGGAGGAAGAAGCCCCACTACCTACCACTTGCCCTCTTACAATTAGGTGAAGCACTATAGTAGGTCCTCCGCCTTTTCGTTCACCCTTTTTGCTCATTTCCCTAATCAAGTCCCATCGTTCTTCCTCTCTTCCCAAAATGTACACAACTGGCTGATTGCGCCATAGTTGTCCGTGTGTCCCCTTCGGCCCCCAGTCTATTGCATTAAGGGACCATTGGGAAGGGAAGACGGAGAAGAAGGAGTATCTTTTCTTTCTGTTTCTTCCGAAAACGAGGACCGCCCCAAAACTAACATGTCTATACATTTTACTCATCTTTTCGTTGTTGCACTCCGCTTTCGGAACACTCCGCCCCCTTCTCCAAGTTTTTGTGTTGTGTGATATGATGCCCTTCCCTCTTTCAAGGGTCAAATTTCCTCCCCGTTGTCACTTTCAATTCAAATGTGTGTGCTCACAAGTACAAAGCCAGACCGTACCCGCCATTACTTCTTCTCACGCCGAATCGCTTTCTGTCGGTCGCCGCGGCCGACTCGGTGTCCATCACTCTCTTTTCCGTTTTTGATGCGTTGCTGACTCAGACTGCGCGCTTTGTTCGGTTTTTGGAGTGTTTCGTTTCGGGAATTGATATACGAATGTGCCACGTGGCATGTTTTCAACCTGTTTTGTGAGGAAAAAAACTTCATCTCGCATTCAAAATTTCAAATTGGCGCGCAAGCGAAAACTACAGAAAAAGAGTCAAAAATCGCTGAAAAAAAGCGAATTTTACTGCGCGCCAATTCAAAGTTTTGAATTCGAGATGAAGTTTTCCGTTGCGACGATGAAATGTCTCTAGACACCCTGGCACCAACCGCCATCGGAACATCAAAGGCGCCCCAGAGATCAGATTCCCAAACTTCATCTCCCCGCCAATCACCTTTTGGTGGCGGCGACATCAAAAGTGACTATTATTCATGTAGACACGCTTATTTGCCTTATTTGCATCTCTCTCTGATAAGAGCTATCAGTGCTGACCTCTCTCTCCTCTACCGCCCTCTCCCCTTTTTTACTGATTTCTCCTCTTTTTCAGAACTTCCATATGAATGGAGGCATGCAGTAGCAAGACCTCGCTGCTTTCATCGCCAGCGCGAACGATTCCAAAGGTGAGCCCTGACCCAGTTCAATGAAAAACTGACCCCTTTCAGCTCCGATTATGCGCCAGCATAAGCAGTGATGATGTGGCACACGGACGGTGCCACATCACTGATCAGAATATTCAAATCGAGGGAAAAAACTACTCGAGGACAGTGTTCGATCATGTGTTGCGTGCAGAGTCGAGCCATGACGAGATGTACACGGCGTTCCTGGCAGACACGATCGCATCGGTTTTTGCCGGGAATGATGCGACTGTGCTGGCGATGGGTGCCAAAGCGAATGGTGAATCTTGAGAAGATTTTGAGAATTTGGACCAAAAATTACCTGTTTCAAGCTAGAAAAGCCCCGTAAATCTACACAGATCTTGACCGTTTTCCATGAAAAGTGATTGATAACAAGCTTTTCCAAGCTAAACATGAGCATTTTAAAGCTAGAAAAACCTCGTATATCTACACAGAACTTGACCATTTTCCAGGAAAAGACGAGCGACTCTACGGGGACAGCAAATCACGAAACGGGTTGGTCCAAATGGCCATCACTCAACTGATGAGTGCTCTCGATGAGAATAAGTGTCCCCAAGAACGAATCCAACTCCGGATGTCTGCTGTGATGGTCTCGCAGACAGATTCCCTCATCACAGATCTTCTGAGCCCGTTTAACCCGGATCCACGGCATCGAGTGGTGAAGATCGTAGATGACACAAGGACTGGGGTGTTTTTGGATAATGAGAGTGAAATTCGGGTGGAGACCATTGATCAAGCACTCTTTTATCTGAATACGGCAGTTGATCATCGATTGATTCGTAAGTTTTTGAGCTTGGTTGGAGCAAAGCTACAGTACCCCTGATGATTTCAGAAGACGAACAAGCCCATCGAACGAGCCACGTGTTGATCTCATTGAGCCTTTACTCCTACAAAATGGGCGATAAAATGCAAGGAGGCCGACGTCGGCTTTGCTTCCTCGACATGGGCATCGGCGAGCGAAACTCTACCAACGGCGGAATGACAATGCCGGCTCTCGGAAGCATCCTTCTCGCGATGGTCCAGAAGAACAAGCATATTCCATCAAGGTAGATTCATTCACTTCAAAGTTATTTATTACCACGCCAAATTTTATCGCGGACCAGTTGTTGGCGCCGCGCGGCGCACTTCAAAGGACGGGGCGCGCGATGGATTAGATGAATTGGTGTCGTGAGTGGGCCATCAGATGGTACCTCCGGATGGGGGTTGGTGACATTTTGAGAGGGGAGAGCGATGAGAACAGGAAGTGGGGGGGGGATGAAAAGGTTAAGTGTAGCTCGTAAATTGACACTAAACTTTGGAACTTTTGAATTAGGCTCCCCGTAAATCAACCCAAAACCCATGGGTTGCAAACTAATTTGCATCTTTCCTTCCTTCCGGAAACATTTTCCCTCAATAGTTTCCATTTTCTCTAATAAATCTTCTCCTCGCCACCAATTCATCAAAACTTTTGTCGGTGTCTCTTTTCCCCTTCACAAAGTTCCAAGCGAGCGGTTCCCTCGAGACTTTGAAGGTTGTCTCGAATGAATTTCATTTTTCTTCTCGCTTCTCTGTGTTGACCGCGACTAGTATACAGAGAGAATAAATAACAAATTGCTGGCGGAAAGAGGGGGTGACATGGACATGTGTCAAGATACGAAACTTTTACAGGGACTCTTCGGTTTGCCAGCTAATCAGATGTGCTCTCGGCACGTCACGCTTCACCACGTTCGTCTTCTCGTTCGGAGCCAGGGACGACGATAACGAGAATATTGCGCATTTGGCGTGCAAGATTGCCAGGACTAGAGCCAAAGCGTCGGTGGGACACGGAAGGAAGACGATTGCGGTGAGTGGAAAGAGTAGAGATAGAGATAAGTTGTCAACTGCAAAAATGAAGATGAGATCAAGTTCTACAAAGTTGAAGTTGACAACTTTTAGCTAGCATGTTAGGGTTTCGAATTTGACGCGGTTTTGTCAAGCGCGCGAACCTGCACCTTCCAGAGCTCAGCCGCCCGGACGCGGCGCCGTTTATCTCTGGAACCAGTTGAGATACAGAGAAGTTGTCAACTACAAAAATGAAGTTCAGTTTGAGTCCTACAAGTTTGCAATTGACAATTTTTTCCTAACTTTTGAGGCTTTCGAGTTTGGATAGGTTCTGTAGAGCGCGCGCACCTGCACCTCCTGGCGCCCTGGAGCTCGGGCGCCAAGCCTTGTATCTTTAGGACCAGTGGAGCTAGAGAAAAGTTGCTAACTGCAAAAATGAAGATAAGATTAAGTTCTGCAAGTTTTCAATTGACAACTTTTCCCTAGCTTTTGAGGCTTTCGAGTTGGGATAGGTTCTCTGGAGCGCGCGCACTTTCACCTTCTGGCGCCCTGGCACTCAGGCGCGGAGCCTAGTATCTTTGGAACCAGTGGAGATAGAGAAAAGTTGCCAACTGCAAAAATAAAGCTCAACTTAAGTTCTACGGGTTTGCAATTGACAACTTTTCCCAAACTGCAACAATTCTTGAGTTATGCTAATGACACCCAGCTGTCACCAAGCACTGTACTTTGCACAGTACATTCCCAATTTCAAAATCCGGTATTCCTTTCATAACCTAAATACCTGCGGGCGTGCAAACATAATACCATAATCGAAATTTGATCCGCTTGTATTTATGTATATTTGTAGGAAGCGCAACAAAGAAAAAACAGCGCCCGCCGCTTCCCCCCGCACTTCCTTTCCTCAATGACTGAACTTCAGAACTTCGCTCCACCCGGAACATCAGACAACTCTTCCGGAGCTGAAAGACCAACTCGACGATTCGAATTGGAAAGTGGATCGGAGCTGAGCGCCGCCGAGACTGTCATATTTCTGGGCCCATCGGGCTCAAGAACCGCATCACCGGCATCGACGACAAGTGAGTTTGCGGGCGTGCCGGAGCGAGACGGGCCCAAGATTAATCGACTGCGATCTGATTTACGAGCCGCATTCCGTCTTGACGCGGGCGGAAAAAGAGAGGGAGAGGTCTCACATCATTATATCATCGTTATTTTTGCCGCCTTCCGCAAGCCCCTAGATTCTGAATTCCAGAAGCTGATTCTCAAGCTTGTCTCGGAGCCCGGTGCTCTTTGAAACTTGTGCTCCTCCCTTAAATCTCCCCCTGACACCCTGTCACCTGATTCTCACTTCTAGCCGTTCTGAAAACAAATATTCGTTCGTTCAATTCTCACTGCCAGCTGTTGAAATTGAGTGTGAACCTTGACTTTGAGTCAGGCGGCACCGATTTGTTTTGAGGCGGTAAAGGTGATAATCGCTAATGTCAATAGGGGCCAATTAGGACTAGAGGGGTCCTTCTAGTAACTTGAGAAACTCTAGTGTTTCTTGTTTCCGGGGCCTTTGCTCAATCACTTGAAAGTGACACGAAACCATCATCCATCATTTCTCATTTCTTGTTTCCCCCCTTCCTTCCTTCCCCTTCCCCTAGGCCAGTGTCACACATTTTGCTCCGCGCTTTTCTCTCCCCTCAGTTTCCTCTGTAAAAGCGATGATAAAAAGTAATAGGTACTACTACTACTACTAGTTCTATAGCATTGGCTCCTCCAAGAGACACAACCATAAAATCGGGTCCGATCGTCTGTTGGAGATTGCCGAGAATTGGCGGTAAATGCCCCGCTAGCCATCCGCCTCGATTGTAAACATTCGCGTGGTCCGTGAGCCTTCCCCCCGCCACCACCATAAAACACCTTCGGCCCCCCGCTAGAGACAGCTCATCATTCCTTTTCATCTCGCCTCCTCCCCTGATTGCGTAGCTCTGGGAAGAAGGCCATTTCCTTTATTTTCGCCTAATCTTTCCTTAATCATGTTGCTATTTGAGAGGGTCACAGGTAATTGATACTTTTCAAGTGTTTTTTGGCTTTGTCGGTGCCTACTCCAATGGTGAACTTTTCAGTGCCCTCCACACCCACTTCCATTCGACCACTTCATCGAACGACACGAAATCATAGCGGCTCGGAGCCGTTGAACAAACCGTTGAGTGTTGAGACAAAGGTGAGAACTTTTTTCGTTTTTCGTGGCAAGACCCATTATCACAACATGTCTTATCTCTCTTGTAATCTAGCCCAAACCTTGTGGAACCATTCTTAGTTCCCTCTTTTCGTGTTGAGACCTAATTTTGGCAAGTCGGCTTGTTTTCGTGCCAAGACCCACCAAATCTTCCCAATTTCAAAATCGTTCCCATTTGAACTGTTTTCGCGGCGAGACCCATTATCACAAAATGTCTTATCTTTTTTGCAATCTATCCCAATCCCAACCCTCATGGAACCATACCTAGTTGCTTCTTTTCGTGATGAGACCTAGTTCTGGCTTGTTTTCGTGCCAAGACCCAAACCTTATCAACTTCAAAATCTTTTCCATTTGAATTGTTTTCGTGGCAAAACCGTACACTTGGCTCAAATTACATTGATTGGATCTGCAAATGGACAAACTTTCCTTCTATCCAAAATCAACAGATAACAAACTTATCAAATTTCAAACCATTATCTGATAAGGATCAGTCATTTATGACCTTATTTGCAAAAAGTGCAAATTTCAAAAACAACCTCCTGATAGTGTGATCAATCACCGCCTTCTTGCCACCTCTCCTTTTCACAGTTTCCGAGTCCCTAAAGTGCTTCCATATGGCTGCTTCGCGGTGACCTTTTGTCGGCTCCTCCAATGATACACAGTGTCAACATTCTTTTGTCCTCCTCCCGAGCCTCCCCCTTCATTATGACTATCCTTCCGGTGTTGCTTGCTCATAGATGAAGCGGAAACATGGAGCACGAACGTGTCAAGGCCGAACGCAAATAGACAGGTTGCCTAAAAAGGGGCTCTGTCCTGAAGAGTATGAAATCTGATATTCAACCTTTTCCATGATACTATGTAGTTTTTGGCTGTTGCATAACAAGTGTGTTTACCCATACGGGACCTCCTACAAAGGGAAAAGTATACACTTTTCGAAGAATGAGTCATCAATCATTTCAACCACCAAAAGACCGTATCACTGCCATGGTGGCCATAAAAAAGTGGCGCAACTCGTAGTTTCATCTTGCCGCCGCCTCCCCCGTCCTTATCTTTTCATTCTCCTTCATACCTGTTTGAGCATTGGAATGTGTGTGTCATTTGGAATGTTCTTCTGAAGTTTTGACGTCTTCTGGATCAGAATCAGGATCCCTGACTACCAAAAGAACGTCAATACTTGGTTCAAAAGACTCACAAACTTTTTCCCCTTTCACACCTGTTTGAGCATCGGAATGTAGGTCATTCGGAATGTAATATAAACTGGTGGCTTCGCCCCCCTCTACGACCCCATTTTCTCGGCCACCCTCAGTGCTTTGTAAACAAATTTTGTACATCCCTTTCCCCATCTTCCGTTTCTCACACATTTGAATGGAAAATTTGAATGGAAAGATGGAATGGGCGGAGCTTCTCGAATCGATGCCAATTAAACTTCTAGAGCCCCTCTCCACTTGCACTGTCACTCCCGTCCGCGACCCGGCTATAATTGCCCAAGTACGGTCTGCTGGCCAGCTGGTCCATGGTCCATGAGACCCCCTGCCTGAACACTTGTTGAGAAGAGAACTTGTCATTCGGGCCTGTACACAGTTTTTACGACGCGCCTCGTAAAGACAGTTCTCGCGGAAACCATAAACGTTTCGGAGACGGTGATATTTCTGACCACCACAAGCCACAATTTTTCCGATTTTGGAACATTTCACCCATTTTTCGGCAGGTTTCCATGAGTTTTACTCATTTTTCGCTAGGTTTTTGAGATCTTTTTGGCTCTTCGGCGTTTTCGCCAGGTTTTGTTGGAAATGTGATGTTGAGCCTACGGGTGAGGGTTTCCTTTTGTTTTGAACTCCATTTCACCATTTTCGGCTGGTTTTCATGCATTTTTCTCATTTTCTCGGGGTTTTGGGCTCTTTTTGGTTGTTTTCGCTGGGTTCTGCCTCTACATTTCAATTGGTTTCTCCTAGTCTTATCAGTTGCAGTCTTGCAATTCTAGCACTTTTTCTAATTGCTTTTCGGCAGTCTACCTCTTCTTTTCAGCCTTTCCTCCATGTATTTCACTCATTTTTCTCTAGTGTTTTGGCTCATTTTGGCTCTTTCCGCTGGGTTCTGCCTCTTGACTTTGTGTGGTTTCTCCAATCTTATCAGTTGAAAATTGCAATTCTAGCACTTTTTCTGATTGCTTTTCGGCGGCGCTCAGACCCTTCTGAACCCCCTATCAAAAGTTTATCGAGCTCTTTTCAACTCCCCTTTTTATCTATTTTTCCAAGAAGTCCACTTTTACAACCACCACCCCACTATCATAACTTCCAGACCTCTCCAACACACACGTGTCACGACGGCTGCATCCACTCGATCCCTCCGATGCTCCGCGGCCACACACCGTTCCTATCAGCCTCGCTGAAGCTCTACGACGAGTTGCTCGTCTCGCCGTCAGGCTCATCACGTGCCACGTCGTCGCCGAACGCGTTCGGTGGAAATACTGCAGAGGTGAGAGAAAGTGTTTATAGTTTCGTGGGGTGTCCAGTGACATGACGCAGGGAATGTGATATATTGACACTACTTTCCAACTTTCCCAGACTTCCTCATAGACATTCTCTGACTTCCTAAACCCGTCAATCTTTCAGAAACGCGACGATTTCGGCATCATGATCGCTCAGCCAGCAATGCCAGCAAAGTCCAAGTCCAAGTGAGTTTATCAGCTGCTCCCTCTAGTGATAGTGATAAGAGATAGTGATAGTGAAAAGTGTGATACTCATGAATCAAGTCAATCATCTTCAAGCTCGCGTAGTGCATCCCTTCTCTCTCCTCCTCCCTCGTTTACATCCCTCATCGTTTCGAACACACACACACACACATTCACATCCGATTGCCGGGTGGCACAACACGCTCTTCGCATCGAACTCTTCCGGCTCTAGGATCAACATATTATAATGCCCCAGACTTCTGCGCTTTTCGAAATTCGACGGTCTCAGATTACTGTGGTGGAGTATTTGAAGTACACGTGGCAGAGATTGATGTGGGTTGGGCTAATGTCTTCATGACAGGATTCTGAAGCTAGAATCTGAGAATCCTGAAGATGTGACGTCTTCTTAAACTTCTAACCAGCTAGCAGAGTCAGAAACCATGAAGCCTTCAGTTAAGAATCAGATTCTGAAGCCCTCGAAGCTCGTGAGCCTTCTGAAAGCTCCTGGAGCCTCTCCGCTTCTTCTGAATCCTCTTACATTCCCCTTCTTCCAGGTACAACTTGGACGATGGCAAAATGACCCAGATCCTTCAATGGATGGAAACCTCCGAAGCCCCTCCTATCCTCTTCTCCTCCCCGTGCTACGAAAACGGAGCCACCAGCGTCGAAGAGCTCCGAGAATGCGTCGGCATCCTCTCCCACCCACTCGAAGACATCATCGAAATCGAGGAAGAGTCTATGCGCACCTCCACTGCTACCACGGGCGGCTCCAAGAAGGATCATCCGCTGAGAATTCTGAGCAAGCAGGACCTGAACACCGACTCGGAGGCTAAAGATAAGGTGAGTGAGCACTTCTATTGTTAGACAGCTAGCAGTTGGTTTTAGGAGACGAACAAATAACTCTTTTGTTACCCCATTACACTTTTGAGCCCCCAGTCGGCCGAGTAGCTAATTGATTTTCATTTTTCGCTTTCAGCAAGACGGAAACGAGCTGGATCTTGTGATGGCCGCCTCGTCGCTTTCCTCAATGCGTTCCCACGACATTCTCGCCAAACTAGCCCTCCAGAATGCTCCGAATAGTGAAAATGCGTTGATATCCCAGTCCTCGAATACCGATATGGATGTGTCGGAGATGAATGTCTACAGAAGAGCAAGTCATCTGGAGGAGTACTCGATGCAGAGAGTTCGCGAAATTGAGGAGAACAAGCAGAAGAAGAAGAAGGGCGTGAAGTTGGGTCTGAATTGTTGTCAGCAGCAGAGCATGATTTCCAGTGGAAGTACTGTTGTTGATTGGAGCCAGATTGAGAGGAAGAAGTGAGTTTTCAATCAGGTCAAGGTCAGAACTTATATCTTCATTTTCCAGGGAGAAAGAACGTGAAGCTTTGGAAGAAGAGAAGCGAAAGGAGGTTCTTCGTGAGCGTCGTGCCAAGCTGAAGATCACTGAACTCGAGTTGAAACGAGAGCGCAACCTGATCGACCGCGAACTCGACGACAAGAAGGGAATCGCCAACTCGATCGCCCGCCAACTCCAGCACTTCTCGCTGTCGCCTTGCCGTGGCGGACGCGCCCATCGATCAGTGTCAACTCATCGGATCGATCCGCCGAATGCCTCTCTCCCGTCCACCCCGACAATGTCGCATAAGAAGATGATCGGAGGAAGTCTCGTCAAGCTCAGCGGATCTTCCAATGGCTCCGGCATCCCTGTCCCTGCGTCCCCGCATCTTGGCTATCATCAGAGTCTTCCAAGACATTCCAAGTTGCCGACGGCGAGACGTGCTTCTGCAGAGAGGGAGAGAAAGTCGAGCAAGTCGAGAAATGGCAGCTCTTCCAAGGAACGCAAGTCTAGTGGATCGAAGGAAGAGCTCTTCTGGAGAAGTCCTTATGCTCAGATGACATCTCCGAAAGCCTACGGAGGCCCTGGAACCTCTTCGTCAGGACGTGGATCCAGCGCTCCAGGGTCTGACTTTGAAGTCACTGCCGTATCAGCCACCGCCACCTCCACCAACGGAACCATGCCAAGATCCAAGCGTCAGAGCTACTCGGCATCTTCCGGTTACGAGTCGGCGAATGACTATCACATCTACTCAACGACCAACAAGAAGCCGCAGGTTCTTGACAAGAAGAAGAACGAGGAGAAGCTGTCACTGGTCCGACAGGCCGACGAGATCCGCCACCGCCAGAGACACCTGAAGAAAGAACTCGAAGAAGCGAAACGAGCCATTGGACAGGAGGACGATGCCAAGTGAGTTGAACCTTATCAGTTTCCTTATCTCAACTGATAACATTTTCCAGAATGATCGCCAACTCCAACGACCAACGCCTGAACGGGTTGAGCCGAACGACGATGATCGACGCGATGCTTCAAGAAAACCGTATTCTTGAGAAGCGCATCGTCGCGTGCCGTAATCACTCGATGCTCGTCACTACCTTTATCTAATTTTCTAAGCCTAAACTGTCAAAACTTTTCCCATTTCTCCCAGTATTTCAATAAGACCCACCACCCCACCCGCCACTTGATCACAACCCCGTTGTACTATATCGGTTTTGCGCAACTATTTCTGTATTATTGTTGGAAACGAAAATGAGAATGTTACGAAATAATAATAAACGAATCGGAATCTGTTTTCTGTTTTCAAATCCCTCAGGACCCCTGGGGTTTAGGGTCCCTGTCGATTTCAGCAACGCTCAAAGGAAATTGGCTCAATTAGAAAAGAGCTTTTAGTGCCCTAAGCTCATGAGCGCCCTATTTGGCTCTTAGGGCTCCGCTGAGCCAATTGGCTTCATTTGTGAGCCATTTTCTGTGTTAATTGGCTCAATTCTATCTGTTGCACAGGGAAAAGCTGGTTAGAGAATGCTAAACAGTTCTGATCAAAATGCACAGTCAAAAAGTTCCGTACACCTTCAAGTGTTGCGCCGCTCTTGCGACACAGCCCCGTCTTTCCATCTCTCCTTCTCCTATCTTTCTCCTTGGCATACTGCCAGCTGCATGGCTAGAGAACAAGTTAGACGGTGTGAGTAGACGAGAGACTGTGTAATGAGAGGAGGGCGCAGAGACGGCGTATTGGTAGACGCTTCAAGCGGGCATTGAACCTCGATCAATGTTTTCTCGCGTTTTTTGCTGGTTTTTTCTGTTCGCCACATCATATAACATCAAATTCAATTTCTTGCAGATGGCTCACAACCATTTGGAATATCGTCTTCGATTGATGCAGCAGCACCCCAGAGTCTGCTGCAACTGGATATTCAGCTGCGACTTTGCCCCACTCGAACGAGCCTTCGCCGAGAATCACGAGCAGTACCGCAAGGAATTCTTGGCGATCGAGGAGCAGGAAAAGCCAGAAGTTAGCGGAATCGAGAAGTTGATCGGGGCAGTGATGGAGGGATTGGCTCCGAGTTCGCAGTCGATGCTGTCGAAGATCGTGTACGATTATGTGATGAATCGGAAGGAGACTGAGGATGACGAGGATCGAGCGGGAGAGGTCTCGCCGTTGATGGAGATAAGCATCAGGAAGCTGCTGAGAAGTCGCATTCGCAAGGAGTCAACCGGCGTGGTTTGGTATCATTTACTATACAACAGTGAGTCAAAAGACTGCTTAGGCCGCTACCCAGAAATGACTCGAGACCTGATTCATTTGAAAGAGAATCGTCAACTTCCTATAGTGAACTAGGCTCAGATTTTGCATAGAAGTCTTTATTTTGGCTCACCGAGCCATCAAAGTCCCAGCTAGCATAGGAAAACGCATTTTTCACCCGGAAAAATAAGTGCTGGAGACAATGGGCACAACTAGTACTGACTGGACACTTTGATGGCTCCGTGAGCCAAAATAAAGACTTTTTTGCAAAATCTGAGGCCAGTTCACTATAGAAAGTCGATGATTCTCTTTTGAATGAACCAGGCCTCGAGTCATTTCCGGGTTGCGGAATAAGCAGTCCGACATGTAACAAGTAAAAGATGATCCATTCTGGACTTGATTCCTTTCAGACCGCCAAAGCATCCGTCACGTTGCCGAAAGGGAAATCGACAACGGCTTTGTCAAAAAGGAAACCTCCTACGAGAACCTCATCCAGCTCATCGATCGTCTCTACATCCGCGAAAGGGACGGCCCGAAGTTCTGCAAAAACGATGCCTACCTCATGTACGAAGTCATCGATCAGAATATAGATCCCACTTTGTACAAGAACCACCAGAATGTTGCCGTGATCAACAATCGGAAGACCTGCCAGATCAGATTTGGCAGAGACGTGTATGTGATGGAAGCGGAGCACAAGAGCGGGAAGGACTTCTGCAGGCAGACTGGCAAAAGATTCGTCGAGATGCTCTTGAATTCCAGCGTTCCATGTGTTCAAGTGATGCTTGAGGGTAAGTTCTAAGCTTTGAAATGCTTACATCTTCATTCTTTCATTCCAGTCAACCCAGAAATCCCGGTTGAGGACGAAACCGAGAAGTTCCTGTACTGCCTCGACATCATCCCCTTCACCTACCCTCTGCCATTGGCTCCGGCAGACGCTGAAGACGTGACCGTTTATGCTTATTGCACCCCAGCATACCTGAGGAACCCACCAGTCTACATGCAGGCGTTGAGAGTCATCAGGGATCGAGAACGTGATGTTCTGGAGTGCCCAGCGGTTCGCAAGTTTTATGTCGAATAAGTTTTGAAGTCCCCTCCCGATCCGAAGAAAACAAACCGGTTTTTTCTACATTCTAACTTTATTGGATTAAAAATATCTTGATCTTTCTTTTTTTTGACAATGAGTCTCACACAAATAAGTTGATGATGACAGATTAATGATTGATTGATTGAATGGATAAATAAATAAGTTATTGAATAAATGTAAATGTACAGTTGATTATCACTGTCAGTGATTCACTGACAACATATCAGTTGTCTGGAAGATAGATACGAGTCGTGGGTCTCTCATCATCTTCCGATAAATCTAGCAGAAAGGCGTTCGCCTCCTTGTTGTAGAATCGCAGCGAGTGAATGTGGCTGCAAAGGTACTCCTGTCTTTTGTAGGAACGGACCAGTGGGGCGTAGCGTGGGTCGTCCGAGCCGACCATCGGGAACTGCTTGACGATTCCGGAGAGCCAATAGGTCCTTTCGGCCCGAGGGCGGTTGTTGATTTCTGGAATAGAGATGGGTCTTGCAACGAAAAGCCGGAGGGGGAGGAGCAAGGCCGACCGCGACGCGGCCGCGGCGCAGTTGGATGCTGGCGCCATGGTAATGGCGATGAGGATGCGGCAGCTGGTTGGGGAGCTGAGCGACCGGATGCGGTACTGCGCTGCTGCTTAGCTAGGCGGAAGCGGCGCGGAGCCGTCTGGATTCATGCGGACCGAAGGCGGAACAGACACGGAACGGAAGCGACACTGAATGGAATCCAGAACGGACGCCGCGAGGAGAGGTTCAGATCCATGCGTATCGGACGCGGAAAGGAAGCGGTACTGGGCGGAAGCTACAGCGAAGGCGGCGCGGAGCCATTCGCATCGCTGAGTATCGGACGCGGAACGGACGCGGCACTGAGCGGAAGCCAGAATGGACGTGGCGAGGAGCGGTTCAGATCCATGCGGATCGATGCGTATCAGTCGCGGAAAGGAAGCGGCACTGAGCGGAAGCTAGAATTGAGGCGGCGCGGAGCCGTTGCGGACCGGAGACAGAACGGATGCGTGCCTCACGTCATGTTGCTCCAAAGCCCCATCTACCGTAATCCTCCCACCGAAAGCCAATTTCCGCTTGTGAAAACAAAGCCAAAAATCTCATTAACGCTTTCCAATTCCCTCATCGGAAGCGCCGCGTCAAAAACGCTCGCTCACAACTACTTCCCATCTCAAATTCGTATAGCTAACAACCACTTCAACCAACCCGCCAATTAGAGTGCGCTGGCTCACCATCAAAGTGGATATCGATTTTGTCGACCCCCTTGTCCAGCGCGATCTTGCCGTAGATGACGGCCAAGTCGTTGTCAAACATCTCCTTAGTTGGCGCTTGAAGAAGGATCTTCGTCTCGCCGAACACCGAAACCTTGTAAGGCTGGACGTGAATACGGAACTCATCGAACGTGTAGCGTTGCAGGTTCTGTTCCAGGAGGTACTGGAAGACCAGAGGATCGACGATCGAGATGTCGTGACTCCCGAAATCCATTTGTTCCATCAATACTAAATCAAAAACTTTGTTGCGAAACAGGAAAAGGATACTCGCTTCGCAGACGTAGATCTTCAATGCCCCCTCTTTGGAGAGTTGGAGCACGTGGGGGAGGTGGAGCAGGTCCGCCAGTAAGCACACTGTGAAGGAATTTGAGGGTGTACACGACGTCGAGAGGCTCTGAAATGAGCACTGTGAGCCTGTAGGCTCCTGAGGAACTCACCCAAGAACAACAACTTGTAGTAGATCTCCTCAACGGACTCCTTCTCCATCGTCTTCTTTATCAGCTTCTGAAGACACATCGTCTGAAGGGAACGATCCTTCTTGACTCTCGGCTTATCCAGAGCCTTCTCCGTGATCTCCGGAAGCTTGCGGAGCAGTGGGAAGTACTTCTCCGCCCAGCCCTTCTTGATGAACTCCTCCATTGTCCAGAGCAGAGGATGCTAGGTGCTAGGACGAAAACAAAAATGGAAATGAAGCGCTCAGAAGCGGGAAGGCGTCCCCCTGGTCGGCGTCTCCTACCCTCCCAGGCTCTCTCGTTTCGGTTGTCTCTGCTTGATTTCCGCCTCTTCTTGATGAAAAAGAACAATTTTTCGGTGAAATTGAGGCGCTCCTTCCCCTCTCTTTCTCTAACGTCTCCAGTGGACTCTCCAGCGTGAGCGGCGCCGCGCGCAGTATCGATTGTTTCCCTTCTTGGCTCACGCTCAATCTCTCTACATTTGACTTTCAGAAAAGAATGGAACAAAACGACATAATCGAAGAAGTGATCCACGAGACCTTCGAAGCAGAGTTCGCGCCGATCGCCCGCGAGACTGTACAAGAGCTGAAGAACTACATTGAGGAGTTCCCCCGCATCCCAACTCTGAAGTTCCTTTGCGTTCGCGGCGTGATAAAGAGCGACCTTCGTCGCATCAATAGCTCATACAGAAGAACGTTCTATCGGTGGTTCTGGCACGGTAAGACAAAGCGTTATCAGGCATTCTTATCAGTGCACTTTTCAGAAGAGCTATGGGACTGGGACTGGGACAACTCCTGAAGCTCCGATGAATCTCTGATGAATCTCCACACATTCCTTCTAACTACTGTATCTTTTATCTTTTATCTTTTATCTTTTATCTTTTATCTCCATAATCATTCCAACATAATAAACGTTCATAGTACAAACCCAGCCCTCAAGAACTTTATGACATCAGATGAAACGAGAAATAGAGAGGGTCAGAAAAAGGAGAGTGGGAAGGGGAAAGAGCTCATTCTTTTCTATTGAATTTTGCCTGCTCGGTTGGCACAGACGTTCGTTTTTAGTCATTTTTGATGATGTGTGTGGTCTTGGGTAGTAGTATAGCTTAGGGGATTCACAATGAGATGCTTTGCTTCAGAAGGTTCCCCAGAAGTTATGATTCTAGCTTGACATGTCGGACTGGTTAGGCTGATGGTTCATTTGAAAGAGAATCATCGACTTTCTTCAGTGAACTGGGCTCAGATTTTGCCCAGAAGTCCTTTTTTTTGGCTCCCGGAGCCATCAAAGTGTCCAGTCAGTGCTAACTTTCACTGAATTTTACAATTAGTACTAACTGAGACTTTGATGGCTCCGTGAGCCAAAACAAGGACTTTTTTGCAAAATCTGAGACCAGTTCACTATAGGAAGTTGATGATTCTCTTGAACCAGGTCCCAAGTCTTTTGCCGAGAGTAATCAAAAGTTCATTAGGTCGAATATCTCCACCCTCAATTTTCAATTTCCTTTCAATTTCCCGGATTTACCTCCACCTTTTCCGGTATTCTAAAAAGCTCTGAATTTGATTTTCCTCCATTTTCCAGTCATGAACACCTTCATGGAAACCATCCTCTCCACGTGCTTCCCTAAAACCACAACCCTTCTCCCTGACATCATCATCATGGAGCTCGAGAATTCCATGAAGACTGGCACCAAGTCGCTCGCGTTGTTGTCTATTTTGGCCATGATTCGGAAGAAGATACGAATGGAGTCGACCGCGGGGATTTACTACAAATTGTTGATAAGAGGTGAGGAAATCTGCTATCAGGGTAATATCAGCTGACCCACATTTCAGAGAAGATGGACATTTTTGAGACTAGTCAGTTGATTCGAGACGATGACATTCTGGAGGATGACCTGATAATTGTTCAGTTGATCAAAGGCTTCAATAGATTTGTGTCAAGGCAGAGAAAACTTCACTCTTTTGTGAGAAATGAGCCGTATGCAATGGAGAAGGTTCTGGAGCAGAATCTGAATTGCAAGAAGCACCTGGCCATGTACGTCTACATCCTGGAGAAGAAGTGTTGTGTGGAAGTGGATAGGAAATTGGTTGTGGAGGTGGCACATGAAGATTTTGGAACACATTGGCCACTGGTCTTTGCAAGGATTGGGTTTGCGAAGAGCATTCCGTTTATTCAGTTGGAGCTTGAAGGTAGCTATTGTTCCCGTCCCGCGGCGAGTCACCTGGTGGTTTCTGACTGCAATACGACTTTTGGACAAAGTTTTTTGACTTTTTCTGATGGAAATGGATAGAATTACGCGAATTCGATAAATTCCAGCCAAATTCCAGCCGTTTCCACCAATTTTCAGTGAAAATGAGCTGTTTTTGGTAAAAAGCAGGAAAATACCCGAAAATGCATGTTTTTGTACTGAAAATTGGTAGAAACTGCTGGAATTTGGTTGGAAATAATTGAAGACATGTCAATTTACCCATTTTCATCCTAAAAATTCAAAAAACCTTGTCCAGAAGCCGCATTTCAGGCAAACACCGTTTTCGTGGCGAGACCAACCAAGTGACTCGCCGCGGGGCGGCAATTATAGCAACCTCAGAGCTGAAGAGCAGGAATTCTATCTTTTCAGTGTGCCACCGGTTCGACAAGAAACCCAAGGACAAAATCTTCGAGAAATTCGTCGATGACATTGGCCTCGTTTCCCCTGGAGATCCGCATTGGCCAAAAGCCATCAAAGCCTCACAATCCATCTACTTCGCCTGCCCAGCTAGAACCAAGAATCGGAACCTGCTGAATCAAGTGTTCATTTTGGAAGATTCCGGTCTAATTGAGCAACTTCCAGACCATCGGAGGATTTATTTATAATTTATTCATAATGAAGTTGTTATTCCCCTCTTTTTGTCCTGTGTCTCTAGGCAAAGTAGCACCTTGGGGAGAGCGGCGCGGCGGCTATTTTCAAGGCGAGTAGTCGGTTTTTTAGAGCCGGTTGTGAGAGAGCTCTCACGTAAACTAAACTAAAGTAGGTCAACGTAGATTCCACGTGGCTTTTCACGTTTTCCCTTCCACGTGAACCTTGTGTCAGCTTGGCTCCAGCGAAAAAGCAATCCGAAAGCAATCTGCCACCACCCCATTAACATGACCTATAAAATATATCCCAAGAAAACTCTGGTTTTGATTAACTTTCCCTCGAAAAACTTCCGCCCGCGAAACGCCCATGTTTATGGACTTTTCCAGGAACTCAAAACCTATATAAATATAGGTTTCAGAGTCGGCCCTCACTTCCTCCTTTCTTTTCCTTTACTTCTTCCAACTTTTTCAAACTTTCTTCCAGAAGAATATGGATCAATTCGTCGCCATTGTCATTGACTCCTGCTTCCCTAAAACTAAAACCGAGATGGCTTCTATGGTGTTTCTGGAGCTCCAGAAGTCTCTGGACACTGCTACACCAATCCGGTCATTGGCTCAGCTCTCCATCCGGGAGATTATCAAGGGAAACATCCGGATGGAGTCTACTGGAATCATCTACTTCAAACTGCTCTTTAGAGGTAACAAAGTAAAGAATCCATCTGATCTATTGCCTTTTAGAGCCACTGGACATCGTCCATACCAGTAAACTCGTGAAAGACGACAACTACCTCGAAGCCCGCTTCAATCAAGGACTCTACTGCCGTCAGAGTCGTCTTCCATCGTTCCTGAAGAATGATCCAGTGTTGATGGCGAAAGTCTTTCAGCAGAATCTCCACTGTGATAACATCAAATCAGTGCGCATCTACACCCAAAAGCGCCAATTTCGAGTGGAGATTGACGATCAGTGTGTTCTGGAAGTCTCCCATGGAAACAAGCAAGACTACTACTCGGTGTGGCCAGTGGTCTTCTCGAAGATTGCATTTGCCAAGAAGATTGTCTCTATTGATATACAGCTGGAAGGTTTTCTCCGGAATTTGATAAGAGTGATAACTTTCACTTTCCAGTTAACCCAATGTGGGACATGTGCTACTTGAAGATGTGGATGAACGCCCTCTTATCGGACATTGGAATCGTGGGAGTTGGTGATAAGAGATGGAGAAAGGCGGTCTCGATTCCAAACCCGGTGTTTTATCACTTATCAGTTTCTGGAATCAAGAACAATCTTCATTATAGCCAGGCACTGAAGCTGGATCCAGAGCTGACTGCCAAGAATCCAGCGTTCCGAAGAGTTTTCGCTGACTCCTAATTATTAATTAACTGCTTTTCAATAAATATACATATTTTGAACCTGAATTGTTCCCAAGCATGTAAATTTCACGCGAGACTAGAGTGCAGTGAGCATTCCTCTCGGCTCTCTGCGCTCATTTCTCATCGATCTCGCACCCGCTGCCGCTATACGAAAGCATTCTCTTTCGCTATGCAAATGGACGCGTTCATTGAGAACGTTTCCCATCGTTGTTTCCCCGAACTTCTTCGTGTTCCGGTCCTTCTGGAGCTCCGAAAACCAGGAAATTATCGAGGTCAGATTCCGCCGTTAACTCGGCTCTGTATTCGGAGTATTTTGAAAAGAGAGATAAGGAAAGGATCGATTGGAGATATTTTGTTGAAGCTTTTGTTCCACGGTAATATTATCGTTGCTTTTGAAAACGCATTCAAAGTTTCAAATTGGCGCTTTTGATATCTTGCAGCGAAAACTACAGTAAGACGGGCATTTTTCGCATTTTCTGACAACAATCAAATCTTACTGTAGTTTTCGCTGTGAGATATTGTGCTCGCCAATTTGAAATTTGGATTTACAACAAAGTCACTACCCTTCTAAATTTCAGAGAAGCTAGACATTGTATATACAAGTGAACAGAAAATAGATGACGACGACATTTTCAACTATCAACTCAATTTTGATACAGTACTCAGAAAGCAGAATCACACTCAAATATGCACAAATCCGGAGCTAATGCAACGAGTATTCCAACAAAACCTGGACAACAAGAAGGTGGAACTTGTTTGCATACACCTCATGGAGACACAATGCAAAGTGAGAATCGGTGGCCATGTCGTGATGATTTCACCGCTTTACACTACAAAGTGGCCACTTGTATTTATCAAAATCGCTTTTGAGAAGAGGATTAGGACGATTCAAATTGAGCTTACAAGTAAGATAGCTTAATGTGTCTTGTACATATGATAACTTTCAGTTGGCAGTATTGGAGACCAATTCGCAAGGGTTTACCTTCAAAACTTTATCGATAGCATTGGATTGATTGCTCCGGGACACAAGAGTTGGGATTCATGTGAAGGCTCTATTTACTACAGTAATTCTTGTGCCATCAACAGATTTGAACCAGTTCTAGCTCACAAGTTTGTGATAGACCCAACTAAAGCTCTCGAGCATCCGGACAGTTGTCGAATGTATTTACTTTCCGGCTGAATAATGAATAAAATCATTTTATTATGGATTCACCAAAGTTAAAGGATAAAGTTTAACAAATTTGAGAAGTTATTTTTTGTGGAATTATCAATTCAAAGAGTGGGTGACAAAAATAAGGTGCGGGGCAAAGAAAGGTTCTTAAGATTCGGTCATTTTGATTTGTACAGAATATCAGAACGGATATGAAGGCATTTAGAGGAATCGGGCGTTCGACGCACTTCGGACGATGGCATGGGAGGCGGACTGGGCGAGTGGGAATCCGTCTGGTGGGATGACAGATGCCGAGGCGCGGATCTTGTTGCGCATCTTGGAGAGGGCGTTCTCGGCGATGTCGGCTCTCTCTTCGGCTTGCTCAAATTGGGCCTGGAGCACCTTGTACTTGTTCAAGTTGCTGGCGGCGACTTCTTCCTGAAAGATATCAGTTTAACTCAAACTCAAATCAGCTCGTTCTTATCACTTACCGCTTCCTCAACCTGTCTCTTGAAGATCTTCAGCTTGGTCTGCAGCTTGTCAACCAGCTCCGTGAGTCTCTCCTCGTTCTTCTTCTCCTCGACAACCTGGAACTCAACCTCCTTGACACGACGTTCAGCCTTGCGCCAGTTCTTCTCAGTGTCCTGATGACGTCTCTGCTCTCCATCCAGCTCCTGTTCGATGGCACGGATTCTGGCCTCGAGCTGAGCAATGATCTTCTTTCCTCCCTTCAACGCAGCATTCTCAGCATCGTCGAGTCGGATCTGCATCTCCTTGATTTGAAGTTCAAGTCCCTTGCGGATTCTCTCAATGTGCATCGAGTGCTCCTGTTCTTGACGGAGCTCCTCAGCAAGTCTAGCGGCATCAGCGGAAGCCTTCTGGGCCTGTTCAGCGGCATTCTTGAGCTCGTTGGCGATCTCCTCGAGTTCAGCGTGGGCGGCGAGAAGCTCTCCCTCGAGCTTGCGACGCTGTCCGGTGAGGGCAGAGACGTGGGCGTTGAGGTCGTTGTTCTGCTCGCGGAGCTCAATGCAGTCAGCCTCGGCGTTACGGCGGGCTCTCTCAGCGGCCTCGGCTTGTTGAGCCAGCTCGTCCTTCTCGGCTTGAAGAAGAGCGTTTCTCTTCTCGGAAGCCAGGAATTGCTCCTGGAGCTCATCCTTCTGACGTTGCTCCTCTTCGATTTGAACCTGGAGCTCGCGAACAGTCTCCATGTACTTCTTGATGGTCTTCTGGGCATCAGCATTGGCACGGTTGGCATGATCCAAGGCGATCTCAAGATCATTGATGTCGCTCTCGAGCTTCTTCTTGATTCTAAGAGCCTCCTCCTTCTGCTTGGTCTCAGCTTCCAGGGTGGCTTGCATGCTCTCCAGGGCTCTCTGGTGGTTTCTTCTGGTGTTCTCGAACTCCTCCTCCTTCTCCTGGATTCTCTTCTCGATCTCACTGCGGATCTGCGACACCTCGATCTGGGCTCTGAGAACCTTGGCCTCCTCGGCTTCAAGGGCAGCCTCGGCCTCATCGAGAGCCTTCTGCAGCTCCTCCTTCTCGACCTCAAGACGTCTGACGATCTTCTGAAGCTCAGCGACCGATCTTCCTCCCTCTCCGAGCTGATCAGTGAGATCCTTGACCTCCTGAGCCAACGACTTGTTCTCACGACGGGTGCTGTCCAAGTACTCGGCCAACTCGTCATTAGCAGTCTTGGCCTTGAACAGGTCAGTCGAGAGCTGACGGTTGTCACGCTGAGCAGCATCGAGCTCCGAAGCCAAGTCATCGGTCTTCTTCTTCCACTCCTCAACGATCTTCTCGAACTGACGACGGTGCTTCTCGTAGTAAGCAACCTGGGCGGCGGCCTTCTCAACATCCGACTGAGCATCGTCCAAGTCTTGCATCAACTTATGACGGACCTTCTCCTGGGAAGCGATCTTGGCGAACAATCCCTCGTTGGTGTCGCTCAACTCCTGCACCTTGAGCTGAAGAGCCTTCTTGGCAGCCTCGATCTCCTCGAGCTTGTTGAGTCCCTCAGAGTCGAAACGAGCCTTCCATTGCTGAATCTCAGCGTTGAGCTTGCTGATCTGGCGGGTCAGATCGGCCTTCGACTCGGCCTCCTCATCGAGATGCTCACGGAGGTTTCCGTTCTCGTGCTCCAAGTTCTTGGCGACAGCGGCGAGAGCTTGACGCTCACGGGACTCCTCCTCGAAGTTGCGGCGGGTCTCGTCGAGTTGACTCTGCAGAGTCGACTTGAGGCGGTGAAGAGAGTTGAGCTGGTTGTCCATCTCCTCCAGGGATCTGTTGAGATCTCCATTCTCGTTGTTGAGGCGGTTCTTGAGAGAGGCAAAGTCCTGGAGCTGTCTCGACTGCTCGTCGCACTTGGTCTGGATCTCAGTGAACTGAACCTCGAGGGTCTTCAAAGCCTTCTCAACATCCTGACGAGCGCGAACTTCACTGTCAGTGTTGTGTTGGGCCTCCTCGAAGTCTCTCTGCAGCTTGGCTCTCTCGGCGTCTCCTCTAGCCTTGAGCTTCTGAAGAGTCTCCAGTTGCTCCGTGAGCTCAGCAACAGCATCTCCGTTGCGCTTGCGGAGAGCAGAGACAGCAGTCTCATGGTTCAACGCATCCTCCTCCTTCTCACGACGAAGCTTGGCGATCTCAGCTTCACGCTTCTTGTTGGCTTCAAGTTGAGCAGCCGAGAATCCTCCCTGCTGTTCAAGTCTCTCAGCGAGATCCTCCAGCTCTCTCTGGACTTCATTGCGAGTTCTGTCGGACTTCTGACGAGAGTTTCTCTCGGACTCAAGCTCCTCCTCAAGCTCAGCAATTCTAGCCTGAAGCTCCTTGATAAGACGCTGAAGCTTGGCAACCAAAGCCTGCTCCTCAGCGAGCTTGGAAGAAGCGTGATGCAGATCCTCCTCCTTTCTCTTCAAGGTGTTCTCCACATCCTGCTTCTGCTTGGTGATCTCATCAATGTTCTCCTGGGACACCTTCAGATCTCCCTCGACCTTTCTCTTGGCCTTCTCGATATCCTGACGGGATCTCTTCTCACGGTCAATGGTGTCCTCGAGCTCATCCATCTGCTGCTCGAGCTTGGAACGGATCTTCTCGAGATGGTTGACCTTGTCTTCCTCGGACTGCAAGTCCTCGTTGAGCTTACGGTTGACCTCCTCTTGATGCTTCTTCTCCTTGTTCAACTTGGCGACAGACTCATCTTGGTTGGCCATCTCGTCCTGAAGGGAGCGGATGTTGTGGTCACGGCTCTGCTTCTCCTGCTCAGCCTTTCTCAAGGTGAGCTCAAGGTCCTGGACGTGCTTCTTGGACTCCGAGAGCTCCTGCTCGGTCTTCTTCTTCTGACGAGCCAGGTCATCATTACGCTCCTGCATGTCTTCCAGCTGTCCAGTGATATCGGAAAGCTTGCTCTCAAGAGTGGCCTTGAGCTGGTTCAACTTCTCATTCTTCTCCTCAGCATCAGCAAGATTGGCCTTCTCCTTCTCGAGATTCAAGAACAACGCGTTCTTCTCTTCAACAAGATCAGCGACCTGCGTCTCCAACTGAGCTCTGCAGATCTCTCCACGTTGAACGGCTTCCTCGAGCTTCTGGATCTTCTCAGCGAGCTCTCCCATCGCCTCCTGTTCCTTTCCGGCCTTGAGCATCGGCTTGACCTTTCCGAACAGCTTGAACCACTCCCAGGTTCTCAGAGTGCACCAGGCACGAACATTGCGCTGGACGATCAAAAGTCCAGTCTGCTGTTCGTAACGACGACGGCACTCGGCCTTGGCGAGGTAGGAGCGGACGCGGGACTGGAACATGGTCACGATTCTCGAGAGAATCTCATCACGCAAGTCCTCGAGCTTGGCCAGGACTCCGGCCTTGAAGAAGATCTTGGTCTCTCCGACTTTAAACTCCTCATCAGTCAGGTTTCCGTCAGTGGCCAGCTTGTCCAGGATGCCGACGGAAGCCTTCTTGGCGTCTCCTTCCTTAGCGGCATCGGCGGCAAGGATAGCATAGCGATGCTTGAAGTCAGGGTACAGCATTCTGTTCGGGAATCCCTTTCTGCAGATTCTGATTCCTTCCAACACTCCGTTGCAGGTGAGCTGGTTGAGCACCAGGGCAGAGTCGATGACTCCAGAAGCCTTCTTCTCGTTGGGGATGATACAACGGATGAAGTGCGGGTGGGTCTGGTAGAGCATAGCCATCAGGTTGTTCAGCGACTCACGGTAGATCATGGAGACAGTCATGAACGACGACGACTTTCCTCTCTTGCCACCTCCACTGGTTCCGGCCTTAGCGGCCTCGGCGGCCTCCTCCTGGGTCTGGTAGTCGGACCAGATGTCCAGCATCAGAGCCATATCCTGGGAGTGCTTCAGAAGAGCGACAGCGGTGTCGTTGAGTGGATCCTTGTTCTTCTCGAGGAAGTTCAGCGCGTTGTATCGCACAGTTCCGGCGTAGTGGACAATGGCGAAGTGAGCGTCTCCTTGCTTTCCCTTTGGCGGCTTTGGCTTCTGGAAGTTGGGGTGCTTTCCGAGATGCTGATCGAGAAGCTTCTGGGCGTAGGTCATGTCAGTGGCCTTCGGGACGATGCACTCCTCATCAAGGATCGAGATGATACCGAGTGGCTTCTCGATGAGCTCGATACAGGCTTGCAGATCGAGTCCGAAGTCGATGAAGGTCCAGGCGATACCCTCACGCTTGTACTCCTCCTGCTCCAACACGAACATGTGGTGGTTGAAGAACTGTTGGAGTCTCTCGTTCACAAAGTTGATCCAGAGCTGCTCGAACGAGTTGAAGTCGAAGATCTCGAATCCAGCGATATCCAACACTCCGATGAAGTGCTTGCGCTCGATCTCCTTGGCGTCAAGGGTCTTGTTGCATCTGGAGATGATCCACTTGAACATGCGGGCGTAGATGGCCTTGGCAAGTCCGGACACTGCCCAGTGGACCTGATCGAGGTTCTGTCCCTTGTTGACCCACTCGGTTCCGACGCGCACACGTGGCTTCGTCAGAGCCTTCAGGAACTCTTCTGGGTTGATGCCGAGCATGGCGGCAGCGTTGGTCGCATCCTCCTCGCCATCCGGCTCGGCTTGCTCTTCACGTGGGCGCTGCTTGAACTTCATCTCTCCCATGTGCATGATTCCGGCCACGGCTCTGTAGAGATCCATGGTCTCGTGATCCTCGAAGCCCATGATGTCAAAGGCTTCCTGGGTCAGACGCATCTCCTCCTTGTCATCCATTCCTTCAATGGTGAGCTCGGCTTGCGAGCAGAAGTGATAGTAGGTGATGTCCTTCTCGAGCTTCAGTCTTCCACGGAGGCTCGGGTCGTTGCCAGACATGATTTGGTAGAAGATGTGGTAGCAACGCTCTCCAGCGGCCTGACGAACCACACGGGATTTCTCGAGCAGGTCTGGAAAGATTGGAAGTTGAATCAGAATAGAGGGGCCAACTCACAATGCTCGATATCTCCTCCAGCGAGCTTTCCAGATCCCGAGAAGTGAGTTCTGATGAACTTTCCGAATCTGGACGAGTTGTTGTTTCTGACAGTCTTCGCATTTCCGAAGGCTTCCAACACTGGGTTCGTCTGGACGATCTGCTCCTCGAGGGTTCCTCCCTTCTTGGCATCTCCTCCCTTTCCACCGGCGGCCTGGGTGGCTCCGACAATGGCAAAGTACGAGATGACCTTCTTGGTGTTCTCAGTCTTTCCGGCTCCGGATTCTCCGGTGATCAGCATAGACTGGTTCTCCTTATCTGAAAGATAACACTGATAAGCTGATAATGCTGATAATGATTGCTCACCTTGAACCATATTACGATAAGCCTCATCAGAAACGGCGAACAAGTGTGGTGGCATCTCGTTACGTCTCTTGCCCATATAATGCTTGATAACCGATTCACTGTAGATCGGAAGACGCTTGTACGGATTGATGACAACGCAGAAAAGTCCAGAGTAGGTGTAGATCATCAGATCCTTGTAACGATCCTTCAAGTTTCCCAAGACTGAAGCTTCGTTGAGGAACGTGAGGTTGGCCATGTCTTCGGTCTTGTCGAACTTTGGCGGGTTCATCTCCTGGCATTGGTCTTTTTTGACGGTGATCTGGTTTCCTTTGACCGTCACCACGGTGACCTGGTCTCCGGTCGTCGACTGGATCTCGGCGGCGACGAATCCTGCAAATTTCAGATGAGGAGGCTTGATTCTTTACAAAATTCAGGTCATTCAGGCTCGATCTAGGCTATGCAAGCTCAATCTAGGCAACTCAGGCTTAATCGATTCAGAGCATACTTTTCAGGCTTCGGGCACAATCTAGGTCATTCATGCTGATTAGGCTTCAAGCTTTATCTAGGCTTTTCAGACTTCTGGCTCCATTTAGGCCATTCAGGCTGTACAAGCTATAAGCTTACCCTAGGCCCTTCAGGCTTCATCTAGACCTGTACAACTTCAATGTTCTTCAAGTTCCAGACTCTCAAACTTGATCTAGGTCATTCGAATTTCAGCTATGTCAATCAAGCCGATCAGGCTTCAGGCTCAGGTAGGCTTTGGACCTGACTCCATTTCTAGAGGTTCAGGCTTGTTCGAGCTCCATCTAGGCTAATCAGGATGTTCAGGCTTTAAGCTTACCCTAGGCCACTCAGGCTTCATCTAGATCATCCAAGCTTTGTCTAGGCCATTCAGGCTTTAGGCGTTAGGC
>LR538523.1:138265-158686 GCA_900536315.3 Caenorhabditis becei
GGCTTTAAGCTTCAGGCTTCAAGCTTCAGGCTTCAGGTTTCAGGCTTCAGGCTTCAGGCTTCAAGCTTTAAGCTTCAGGCTTTAGACCTCAAGCTTTAGACCTCAAGCTTTAGACCTCAAGCTTTCAACTCCAGTCTTCATCTAGGTCATTCAGATCTTTCACGCTTCTCCCCTTGCCATGCTCTATCCCTCTAGACCCCAGACGCCATGTGGTTATCATAACTTCTCCCCTCACCTATAACTCATATCATCATCTCTTCTTCTATTGTCCCCCCCCCCCCTCTATTCTTCCAACCAAACATCTTGATCATCATCGGCAATTTCCGAGAAATCGCTTCGAAAATCCCATCATCCCGGCTGAGGTGCCCGTGAGTGTACGTGTGTCGCCGGATTACAAAGTGCCGTGGCATCTCTCTTTCATCATCAGATGGTCGAGAGAGAGAGAGAGAAGAGACAACCTTCGATGTTCAGAAACCCGCCACCACTAGTGTGTGATGTGATGGATCGGCGGGGAGAGATAGCGTGAAGCGCCGGAGAAGCAGGCAAAGGCGTAGGTGAGGGGCTACTCGTAGTGTAATGGTCCTCACGGGGGGCTTTAGGTTAGGCACTCACCATCTTCGGGGTCTGGAATCCAGCAGTTCTTCTTGGAGTCGAAGGGACGGGCGGCCGAGGCGGCCTTAGCCTCACGGGACATTCCCAGGTATGGGAATCCTGGATCATTCTCGAACGCGTCCGGGTTTCCAGACATGTTGGTTTTGTTGGTTTGGTTTCAGATGTTAGTTGGAGGCTCCCTGCCCTGAAACAGAATGGATTAGAGCGCAAGTGCAACGAGGAGTAAGGTTCAAAGTTAAGGAAGATCAGAAGGATCAGAAGCAGCATCAGAATAAGAAGAATAAGAAGAAGAATAGGAATGAAAAGTGATGTTGGCAACATCAAAAACCTCACTCCTCCCCCTTCTTCTTCTTCATCTTCTTCTTCCATCCAATATCAAATCGGAGGCCGGAGCAGGAGCAGAAGAAGACGGGGAGCAGAATGTATACAACAATTCCGCCCGCCCTCTGCCGCTGCACTCGGCTCTCGGGAAGCCTATTTTTACTGCGGGTGGGAGGCTCCCGTCGGGGAGCACAACCAACACCTACGAGACGCAGACAATCTGGGGACGAAACTTTTTGTTTTTAACAAATGGCAACCGGATGGAAGAAGATGGAGGTGGTGGTGGTGGTGATGAAAGGAGGGAACTGTAGAAGATTCTGGAATAGCGTAGAAGCTGAGGGTGTTTTCAGAAGTCTAGCTCAAGCTCAGGAGCACCAGGAGTCCCGAAGATTCAGAATCACTGAAATCTAAAGAACAGAAACTCCTAACTTCTGAATCCTAGTGCCTAGAAGCTGGGAAAATCAGAATCTCTCGAATTCAAAATCTTAAATGCTCTTTTCAGAATCCCAGAATTCACAAACTTTGGGTCTTAAAGCGACCGCGATTACTGTATCGATGATGATGATGAAAGAGGGGGAACTGTAGGGTAGGCTTCGGATCTTCTGAATCCCAGGATCTCACAGAATCAGAAGCTCGGAAAGCCAGAATCCGTGAAGCTTAGGGTCCTGAAGCACAGAATCCTAGGCCACCAGATGTCCCGAAGATTCAGATGATCTTAGAATGACAGAACTTCAGAATCCCGGATTGTAGAAGATTCTGAAAGAGCCTGGAAGCTGAGGGTGTCTTCTGAAGTCTAGCTCACAATTCAGAATTCAAGAGGCCGCGCAAGACCTGAAGGCCAGAATCTTGGTCCTAGAAACCCAGAATCCCGGAGAACCAGAAGTCGTGAAGATTCAGATGATCACAGAACTCCAAAATCCTAGAAACTTAGAATCTTGGAGCTCAAGACTAAGTCCCAAAGATTCAGATGATCTAAGAATGAACTTCAGAATCCTAGAGCCCAGAAACTGAAAAGTTCAGAATCCCTAAAATCTAGACGTTCAGAAGCTTAAACCTCCAGAATCCTGGAAGCTCGAAACCTCCCAAATTCAGAATCCTGAAAGCCCTTTTCAGAACCCCGTAATTCACAAGCTGTGGGTCTTGAAGCGAACGGGGGAATACAGTACTGAACTTAGTTCAATGGAGCGCATTAGAGTTGCGAAATCTACTCGAGATTACTGTAGTTCAATGGAGCGCACTCCCCAGGATTACTGTAATTCATGCCACGTGATCTGTCAAAAAAAGTTCCACGTAAAACCACATACATCTCCGCCCACCCGTCTCGCTTTTTATATGATCCGCGTTTCGTGTGTGTTGTTGTTGACACCCCGGAGTCTCCCCCCGCAACTGCCACACACGTACCAAGTTCAGTGGCATCGGGGGACCAACTGTCCTATCCAATCACATGGCCGTTTATCTCTGGACCCTCCGTGGGCTCCCGTGCAGTGGTCCCGTCTCTAATCTGTTGATTGGTCGTTCTGCAACACGCCGAAATGACCCGAAATCGCTCCGGAAGCCATGCGGCAAACAAGAGGAATGTCACGAAAACTGAGTGAAACGGGGGAATGAGGACTCTTCTTTCATCTATTATTCTGCAGCCAAAAAAGCATATGGAAATGGCGTTAAAAAATGCTACAAAAAAACGAGGAAAACCTGGATGACGAGAGAGAAAAGATCTATTAGAGGGTGCTCACTTGGTGAACAGAAAGTGTACAAGAGTTGCAGGGAACCTATGTACAGAACACGGGGCAATTCGCAATTTCTACCCGGTAGCAACACGCGGGGAATAGGACGGAAATAGTGTCTACAAATGTACAACAAAAATGCAATGAGTTGAGAGAGATAAAAGATGGTGAATGGTACAGTTAGGAGGTCATATTATTGTGTGACTGGCTGAACTTTCAGCACTTCTCCCATTCCTTTGGTTTTTCCCTGGCGGAGGATGATTGGCGATCCTTCGCGGATGACTTCTGGCTGGTAGGCGAAGCACATTGTGACGACGGCCCACTTTCCCGGGCGGATGCAGTCGGCGTCGGCGATTTGGGTGATGGTGGCGGTGGAGCAGACGGAGCCGATGAATACTGAAAACGGGATTGTATAATTGAGAAGAAAGCTGTATTTCATTAGAGCGCATTCACAGCTAGGGCAATAGGCTGAAATATGGCTTCTGAACAAAGTTTCGTCACTTATGACATGAATTTCATCATTTTGTACTGAAAATCGATGGAAACTGCTCGATTTTGATTGAAAATTCCTGGGTTCATGTCATTTTACCTATTTTCATGAGGAAAAGCGACATAACCTTGTCCATATGCCAAATTTCAGCTACTCGCTCCATTTTTCAAATAAAAAGCTCACCGGTCGCCTGGAATCCCTCACAAATCTGCTTGGACGAGTGGCACAGGAGCAGAAGATTGGCAGTGAACTCGTAGCAAACTGGTGGCGGTGAGTCGATCGCCGACAGCACCATTCCTCGTCTCAACGTCACTCCGTCGGGAAGATTCAGTGAAATCGACGCGGCTTCGCCCGGATTCACACATCCTACAGCTTGTCGGCTACGACGAATCGATCCAACTGTCACTTTCTCGAAGGACCCATCTTTGAGAGGTCCGACAAGGACACTGGCACCCTCGTGGAGTTGTCCCTCGGCGAGCATTCCTCCGACGACTTGTCCGACGTGCGGCACATTGTAGAGCTCCTCGATTGTAAAGAAGGCGGGGAGGCCGACGAGTTGGAGACGGGATTCAGCAGTGCCAGCGGTGGAGAGACAGTTCAGAAGTGTTCGGAGGTGACGGAATCCCTCTCCACTGACAGAACTGACTGCGAGCATTGGGACGATGCTGCCAACGCACAGGTCTTGAGCAGCTTGAACCGCATCTCTCTTCGTCTTGACCCTCTTCTCTCTCGCAACCATTCCAGCCTTGGAAACCAGCACGGAGACATCCTCAATAATCCGCTTCAATCCATTCTTATCAACCAGGTCCATTTTGGTGATAAGCACGAACATGGGAATGTTCAAGGCTGCGATGAGTCCGAGATGCTCCCGGGTGGCCCAAGTGATTCCTCGATCGGCGGCGACTACAAGGCACGAGAAGTGCGGAGTGTATCCTGTCAATCCGTGAATCGTGGTCTTCTGGTACTTGGCGTCTCCGGCCAGATCGATGAGGGTGACTAGTTTCGTGGACTTTTCGACCATCTCCTCGAGGCTGTTCTGCGCGTAGTTGACTAGCTGAAAAACTGATTGAGATGATTTATTTATGCCGCAGCTGCACGCTTTACCTTTCCACGATTATCGAATCCGATGACATCATTGCAAACCGAGCTTGTCTTTCCAGTTCGAACTTCGTGAGGATACCGGAAAATGCCGATCCTGGCCTTTCCGTTTCCGTCATCCAACACTCCCTGAGTCAGCACTCCACACAACGTCGACTTTCCCACATCGCATCCTCCCACCACTGCCAGCCGAACCTCGATGAACTGCTGGCTATCCGGCACCTTGCGGACCAACACCTCCACCACGGTTCGTCGGAGGTGCGATCCCTTCGGTGTCACATCCTTCTCGGTCAGCACCACCATCGAAGCATCCAACGCTTGAGCCATAGTCCGCAGAGTGTGCAGGGAAGCCTTCAGCTCGGCGTCCGTCATTCCCGACATGGCTCCGCCGTCCTCGACTCCGATCTCGTAGATGGCTTCGCCTTGTCCTTCACGCAGGCGCCATTTCATCTGGGTGATGAGGTGCTGGATGCGGGAAGTCGTCGGGTTCACCAGCTTCGCTTTGTATTCAATGTTTCCGAGTTCTGTCTCTGGTGGGAGACGGTTCTCGACGTCGGAATCCGAGCATTCCTCGGTGGTTGGCAGTGAGGAGCTGAGCAGGGTTGGTCCATCAGATATTGATTGTTTTCTGGAAGAAGGATTTGTGAAATGAGAAAATGAGGTGGGAAATCTGCCAGTAGAACGCACATGAATTGCCAATAAGCTCACCTAGTTTTATAAAGCGGCTGATGATTCTGCTCATCGCAGAAATGTGAAATCATAAAGTCCATTATGATAGGGCTGGCAGGATTAGCAGTGTGATAAGAGACCTACTGGCGACGCCGTATTCGAAGTTTCATTCGTGTATTCTCGCCTGAAACATCAACTTTTTTCTCATTTTTTCGAGGCGGGACACTTGAGATATCAGCGCGGCGAGGGGTTCGGCAGTTGTCTTTTCTTTTCTTTTCGATCAACTGGTTAACCGAGAAATTGGAAATAGTGCGAGAAATGAGGAGGGCGGGCGAGAGAATTGACGCAAGAGAGCTGTTGTTTGGGGGGAAGGAATCGGGTAAAAAGAGAACATAACAACAAGAAGAATGACTTTTGAACTGGAAAGAAACCAGAAGTTCCTGGTCTTCTTGCTTTTTCGGATCGATTTCCACGTCATTCAGTGAGGAATGGAGCATTATGCACACACAAACGAGCATGAGCGGAAAAAGAGAGAAGAGACGCAGAGAAAGTGCGAGAAACTAGACGGAATCGACTGATTGGCACTGGACAGCTGGAGGAAGAAGATACAACACGCGAAGGGTTGAAGTTGAAGCTTGGCAGCGGAAGACCTGTTTTGAGGGGCTGGGAAGATTACGATCTGACGGACAGAGACGTTCGGAAGTGAGTTATACAAAGGTGTCGGGCGGTTTTATAGTGGAAGTACACTTTTTGATATGAGGAATTGTTGAAATTGGTGATAACAACAGGTGAGTCGTCTAGAATGGTCGAAAATGGCCCGGAGTGTCCCAGAAGTGAGATTACACCAAATTGCGAAATTTTTCGAAAGCTTTTTTTATGTGAAAATTGACGCAATCGGTTGCAATACATGGAAAACAATGAAAACACATGTGATTTGATAAAAATCTCTTGGAAATGTTCGACGTCTTTCCATTAGACAAACACCCGTTATCAATGACTGATAACAACACATCACGGCTAAATCAACAGACGTTCTCGCGGGAAATGGCTTTTTTCGGCACGGGAAAACGCAAAAAATCAATGACGAAAGCGGAAATTCAGCGGAAACGGGTGAAAACGAAAGTGAAAGTTGAAAAAAATCGAAATATTTTCGGGAGATAAACAGCGGGCAAGCGGAATTTCGGAATGTCGTTGGGAAGACAGGTTCTCAAATTTTGAAACTTTGTCGGCGCGAATCCCGGATTTTCTCGTTTCTCACAAAAAGTTGGTTATTTTACAGATTATAATTTATCAAATACGGGAAATATTCAAATTATCAATTGCCACAAACCATGGCAAAGTTTCTCCGGGTAAGAAAAGCACAAAAATAGCTTGTGACATCTGAAAATGGAAATTTCAGCTTCATGTCCGCGGAATTCGAAGTGTAGGCGATGAAGACCATAACGTTCACAAGATCGAATTTCTCTCGCCTTGCACACTTATCAGCGGACCGAATGGAACTGGAAAAACTGTGGGTTTTGCTGAAAATCATGCTGGAACCGCTGAATTTCGAAGTTTTCAGACCACAATTGAGGCGCTGAATTATGTGACAACTGGTCAGATGCCAACACAGAAGAAAGCGTCGTTCATTCACAGTACAGATGCAAGAATTGTAAAAATAAGCAAAAAAAATCAAATTTGTCCTTCAGGTCGCCCGAAAAACACGAGTCGACGCTTCAGTGGCACTGGAGTTTATCGATGTAAAAGGAAGAAAGTGCACAGCGATTCGGAAGCTTGTAGCTACTGTTGGAGTGAGTGAAGTCATCCTAAAACCAGTAAATTCAACAAAAAACCTAATTTTCAGGCAAAAAACACCGCCCAAGCCGAAGAACACACGCTAACCATAAAATATGCCGATGGAACGACGCAATCTCTCAACAGCAAAGTCTGCGACTTTAATAAAGCTGTAATTCATTGAAATCCGTCTAAAATCTTCAAATTCGTACTTCAGATTCTTCACCATCTGGGAGTTCCCAAGGCAATCTTCAAATATGTCATTTTCTGCCATCAAGAAGACTCCACCTGGCCGTTGAGTGAGCCTAAGATCCTCAAAATGCGATTCGATGAGATTTTTCAATTGACAAAGTTTGTCAGAGCGCAGGAGAGAATGTTGAAGATGAGCAGAGACTTTGTGAGCTTTCTCGAAATTCCTCCTCTCTTATTTTCATGAAATTTCAGAAAAAAGACATGGAAACCGCACTGGTCCAGCAGCAGCTTTACGAAACACACATCAAGGAGAAGCTCTCGGCGAAGCAGATTCGAGACGATTGTACGATGAAAATCGTGAACGGAAAGGAGAAATTGGCCGAGTTGAAGGAGATGAAAAACGACGGAATTCATAGAAGTGAAGAGTTGCGACTTGAGATAGCAAAGTTGGAGAAGATTTTAAATTCTATCAGTGAGTGATGGAAGTGCACTTCATTGAACCAATGTTTATTTTCCAGAAAACAACGAAACCGAGCGTATCAACCTTGTCAATCAACTTCATCTTGTTCGTGTTCAACCATACTCCGGAACGATGGAAGAGCTGGAACAAGAGATCGAAGACGTCCAGATGGGCTCGGGAGGAAGGAACTTTGCCGAAGAGCGGGATAGAATAAATCGGAAAATCGCTAGAAACAGTCAGGAGAAGGAGCAGTTGACCAGAGAGAAGAGAGAGCTGGAGAGCAAGATTTCAAGCTTGAAAGCCGAATCTCTGCATCGAGACGTTCAGAGAAAAGAGCTGAAGACGTTGGAAGCGAACCTCCGGAAGGAGCTCTCCATGGATCCCAATGACCCATTCGATCTGGAAATCGAGAGCGCGATTCAGACGAAGCTCGAGCAGATGGCGGAGGGAACTCGCGGGATTATAGCGGAAGCAAAGGAAGTGCGAGAGGAACTCGGTGCTGCTCAGGAGTCCTTCACAAAGATTGAAGTCGAGCTGAAGAGTCTGTACGGGGAACGAAAGCGATTGGAGGGAGAGGTGGACAACTTGAAGACCAAGATCAAGCAGGGAGAGAATGCGTCGTCGGGAATGAAAGAGTTGTTGAGGAAAGAGGAAGTGGTCAGGAAGGAGCTGGAAGCACTGCCGGAGGTGGATGAGAAGGGGCTGAAGGACTGTAAGAAGCGGAGGGATCAGATTCAGAAGGAGTTGGATGAGGTGAAGAAGCAGTGTCTGGAAGCGGAGAAGAATGCGGAACGGGAGAAAGAGGCGATGGGACTGAAGAAGGCGGTGGAGTCGAATCGGAAGAAGCTGGACCTGCTGAACACGAAACACGAGGAGAACTTCACACTCTTCAGTGCATCCATCAAAGCTCCATGGACACCCATCGTCACTAAAACCAGTTTGAAGTTGAAAAATGATAAGAAAACGCTGGAACAAGAGCTTCGGAACCTTCAACTCAACGTTCAGAAGCTGGAAACCACGCAGCAGCAGCAGAAGAAGTACGAGGAGAAGCTGACCGGACAGGAGCTCCAGTTGAATGAGGATATCTTTGACAATTGTTGCTGTGAGCCGGATGAAGTTGATTCGAAGTTGAAGAATCTCCGGCAGCAACTGAAAAAAGCGAGGAAGGACTTGGCGCCGATCAGTGCGAAGGTGGATCTGTATGATTCTTACATTGAGAACACGCAGAGCAGTGGATGCTGTCCGTTGTGTGATCGTGACTTCTCCAACAAAAAAGAGATCAACGCGTTCACGAAGAAGCTGCAGAACATGACTCTGAGCTTTCCCACCGAGCAGGAAGAATTGGAGAAGGAGGTGGCGAAGATGGAAGAGGATGAAGCTGGGCTGGTGAAGGCGGAAGCGCAGACGAGAGAGCTGGTGAAGGTTGGGAAAGAGTTGAAGGAGATTCGCGAGAAGGGGAAGGCGGTGGTGAAGGAGATCAAGGAAGAGAGGAAGCAGGTGGAGACGAAGGAGCAGGAGTTGGAGAAGATCAACGATAAGATCCAGATGGTCGAGGCGATTCAGGCGGATGTGGGGGTGATGGATCAGTTGGCAGAGCAGATCAAGGAGGACTCGAGGGCTCTGAAGATGTATGAAGATCATGATGACACGGACGAGGAGAAACGCACCTATGCGGAACTCCGAGAAGATGTTGAAGCGAAGGAGAAGGAGTATCGGAGCATTGTGCAGAGTGGGGAGGAGCTTCAGAAGGCGGCTTCGGATAGAAATCGACTTCAGTCGAAGCTCAATGATCTTGGAACTCATCGAGTATCGCTTGGAGAAACGGCCGCGCAGGCTGGAGCTTTTGCGGAGCAGCTCGAGAAGAAGAAGAACGATATAGATCGGGTGTTGAAGGAAACGACTGAGAAACGAGAGCAGGATCTTCCGGAGGCTCGTTTCCACAAGGAGGAGGTTGATCAGAAGATGAAGAAGAAGGATGAGGAGAGGAAGAAGGTGGAGATGGACATGCAGCTGAAGAAGAAGGATCTCGAGCAGAAGTACCATCAGTGGGTTGCGCTTGAGAAGAGTGTGAAGGAGGCGGGGAAGGTCGAGAAGAAGATTCATGAGCAGGAGGAGAATGTGACACGGCTCAATGAGAGGTTCGAGGAGAATCAGCAGCGACAGAAGCGATTCGAGGAGGATCTCCGGACGATCAACACTTCGCAGAACAAGCAGGTGACCCTGGAGGATCAGCGACAGCGGATGCGGTTTGAGAAGAAGATTCGGGCGATTGATGCGGAGTTGGAAAGGCTGGCGGAGTCGGGAGTCACGGAAGAGCAGGTCGCTGAGCAGAAGAAGGTGTACGCGGATCTGCAGAATGATATGAGAGCTCGGAACAACGAGGAAGTGAAGATCTTCACGCAAATCGGGGAGTTCGAGAAGCAGATGAAGGCCTCTGAGCAGAAGCTGTTGCAGAAGGAGATCCAGCGTGCCGAGGTCAACTATCGGGATGCTATACTGGAGACGACGCTTCTGCAGGAGACAGTGGACGATCTGAACAAGTATCGGAAGTGTCTGGATGTTTCCCTGATTCAGTTTCACACCGAGAAGATGTCGGCGGTCAACGTGATCATCGACGAGTTGTGGCGTAAAGTGTACAACTCTACCGATATCACAACGATCCGGATTCGATCGGATGCCAAGTCGGAGTCGTCGTCGAAGAACTGTGCCTACGACTACAACGTGATGATGGTGCAGGAGAGCGGTGCGGAGATCGAGATGAGAGGACGGTGCAGTGCTGGACAGAAGATGCTCGCCTCGCTGCTCATCCGGATCGCACTGGCCGAAGTGTTCGGAGGTCTGTGCTCGATGATTGCTCTCGATGAGCCGACGACCAATTTGGATGAGTCGAAGGTAAGATATTCTGAACTTTCTACCTTCTGAATCCATTAATTCTCCTTTTTCCAGATCGACGGTATGGCCAACGTTCTCAACGATCTGATCGAGGCCCGCCGTGGTTACGACGAGTGCGGACACATTCGGGGCAGGGAGATGCAGGTAAGCTCTATCATATCACTAGCCAATTCCCTTATCACCAATCTTTCCAGATGGTCGTTATCACCCACGACGAGCGCCTCGTCAACAAGCTCACCATCGGCTGCCGACCGGAGTACATCTACTGCCTAGGGAAGGACGAGCACGGCGTCAGCTACCTGACAAAGCGGATGCCCAATGGAAGCGAGATCCGAGTGAACAAACAATAAAAACTTTCCGGTTACTAAATTTTTCTGGTGCTTGTTACAGTTCATTGTTGTTATTGCTTGTTTTATCAGTTTGTAATAGACGTAAACGATCGTTTTCGTTTTGCATCGGTCAAACACCTCTTCTAATGGAAAAATCTCGAGTTTGTTAAAATGCCCCAATAATCCCAAATCTGTCTTGTTTCAGCTTCCGAAGCAGTTGGAGGAAGAGAAGAAAAAACATGAGAGCCGGTGTTATTACTATCGAAATTTATTGAAAATTCAAGGCACGATTTCAGTTCTATTTTCTGCTATCCTGCGACTGGCGACGAGGAGAAGGCGGCGGAGTTGGCGATCTGCCAGTGCTGACTCTGAAACAAGAACTCAAGTTTAGATTTCCAATAGTTTCTCTTACGACTCTGACGATTCCGTCTCCGACGAGGTAGTCGGCTGGGGAGTTGGAACCGTCGCCGTAGATCCTCCATGGTCAGCTCGTCTTGGGGTTCTCGGTCCCTCCGTACTGCGGCTTCTGCTTCTAGAGTGACGCCTGGTGGTCCGAGTGACGGTGACACGTGGCGGCGGTCGACCGGAGCTCGAGTAGTGTTCGATGATTGGCTCTTCATCCCGCCCGCTGTTCCAAGTCATTTGAAAATATGAGTACCTTCTCGACATTTTCGAGCTTCTAGAAATGGCTATTTTCATCATCGCCTTCTCTTTTATAGCCCTCCAGAAGTGTGTTAGAGTGTCACGTTTCTATTAACAGATATTTTCTGATCCCGCTATCAAGATCACTGACAGTCGTAATAGATGAGAGGAGAGAACATGCTCACTTTTCAGAAAACTTTCATGGAATACAGATACTCGATTGAGTGATATGTCAAACTGCTCCAGAATTCACAATTCTGTCTTGTTTCAGCTTCCAGAAGCAGTTGGAGGAAGAGAAAAAAGAGCCAAATACTACCAGAATTTATTGAAAATTCAAGGCAGAAGTTTAGTTCTCTTTGCGCTTCTTGCGAGATTTCTCCGGCGACGAGGAGGAGACGGCGGAGTGGGCGGTCTGGCAGTGGAGACTCTGAAACAAGAACTCAAGTATAGATTTGCAGATGTTTCTCTTACGGCTCTGACTCTTCCGCCTGCGTTGAAGTCGTCGGCTGGGGAGATGGGACCGCCGTCGAAGGCCCTCCACGGACAGCGCGTCGCGGGTTTCTCCGTGGTTCCGCACCGTGGCTTCGGCTTCTGGAGCGACGTCTGGTGGTAGTGCGAGTGACAGTGACACGAGGCGGTGGTCGACTTCTTCGGGCATCGAATCGTCCAAGAGCCACTGTACCGGAAGAGGTTGCTCCGTGGTCCATGGGCGGCACATCAGAACCTTCGTGTTCACCTCTTTCCTCTCCTTTGCAAACTGATCCCTCTGCATTGTTTCCCTTCTCCGCCAACAGTTCCTTCAGCTGATCCACAATTCTTTGACCTTCTTTCTCGTCAACTCCCTCTTCACTCGTATTTGCGACGACTTCTTCAGCGGTAATCGTTTCGAAGCGCTTCCTCATCGTACGGATCATTTCCACCAGTGGCCTGGAAATCAGTGAACTTTGATGAGCAGAACAGACGAACGATCAGAAGAATCTTATTCTTTCCTACCAACAAATCGGAAAACTCACAATTTGCAGAAATTGCGGAAACTCTTGTCGAGTTCGCCTTCAGAATCCGGTCCAGACATCTTTGGTTTCTTCGCCGGAACACGATCCTTGTGCTTCTCCATCAACATCTTCTTCTGTAAAAGCGCCGAATTTCAGAAACAAAACCTACAGTAACCAAGACATACCTCCTCGGCCTCCTGAATCCGTTTACTTTTGCGAGTAATTGTGGACATAATATACTTCGAATAGTCGTTTTCAGTTAAAGATCCCTGGAATCACGGGGCTACAAGATAACTCCGGCGATTGAACCAATTCCACGTGTTCCATGTCACGTGTTTCAAGTCAAGAGAGCTACAGTTCAATCTACGCGTGGATTCCATGCGAGACCCGTCCCAATCCGACCCAATCCAAATCCGAACAGTGGACGATCTGAACAAGTATCGGAAGTGTCTGGATGTTTCCCTGATCCAGTTCCACACCGAAAAACACTGTTCCGGTCCCAAATCGCCTTTGCCACCATCTCATTCACTCTGAACACGCTTCTAATCTTTTTGATTCTGTTTGAGATTATTTTAACTATCCGGTGTTTGCTTCCTGGTAATTTATTGTCAAACTTCATTGTTGATAAATAATGCATGTTTTATTGATTTGAAAAAGAGGTTATCGAAGGAAATAAGAGAAGTTCGAGTTAAAAAGCACAATAATTTTAAAGTTCATTTCGATTGGTTGGCAACGTGGAGAGGAATTTTTATGACGTCGCGTCCTCTGTATGTGAACTTCTGCAAGTATTACTGTGTTGGTCGTTTTTCAATATTGAGGTTACCTCAAGGGCCTTCGCGACCGTGTCCTTAGACAGTAGTTGGAACATGCTCCTCGGGACCAGCATGTTCCACCGACCCGGTTTTCACGTCTCCTTCATCTTGAGGTTCGATTTCCACCATCGCCTCCGAATCGCATCATCGGCGTCGTGGTCGTCTCCATCTCGTCCCTCTCCATCGCCGGATTCCTCCACTTTGTTTACCATCGCCTTTTCAAACAGTGCCTTCAATTGATTCCTCAAACTTCGATTCTCCTTCTTCACATGCCCCGCTGCAAGCAGAATTGACACCAAGTCGTCGGCTGTCAGCATTTTGAGGCGATTCAGCGTACGCAAAATCTCCACAAACCTGGAAATCGGTGAACTCTAACAATCAGAACAGAGGCGAGCCCTAACGATCAGAATAATCTCCATTTTCCAACCAGCAAATCGAAACACTTACAATGTGCGACTCTCGACAAGTTTCTCGCCTTCAGAATCCTGTCCAGACATCTTTGACTTCTTCGCCGGGACACGTGGACTATTCGTTGAGTCCGAAGCGTTCGCCTTCTTTCTGCTGTCCGCTTTTGCATTGGTGGATTCTTTGAGCTTCTTGATGAGCTCTTCTCGCTCTTGCGCCTTCTGCTTCTCCATCAACATCTTCTTCTGTAAAAGCGACGAATTTCAGAAACAAAACCTACAGTAACCAAGACATACCTCCTCGGCCTCCTGAATCCGTTTACTTTTGCGGGTAATGGTGGACATGATGCGCTACGAACAGGCGAATTCAGATGAAAATCTCTGGAATCACGAGCCTACGAGATTTATCCGGCAAGCGAGCAAATTCCACGTGTTCCAAGTTGCCAGTTCCAAGCCACGATACTGGATCTCCAGTTAAAATTGTGCGTGAAAAAACTCGTGAATTCCGTCTGGAGATTCTAGAAACGACGCTTCTGCAGGAGACTGTGGACGATCTGAAAAAGAAGCGGAAGTGTCTGGATGTTTCCCTGATCCAGTTCCCATTAGAACTGTGCATACGACTACAACGTGATGATGGTGCAGGAGAGCGGTGCGGAGATCGAGATGAGAGGACGGTGCAGTGCTGGACAGAAAATGCTCGCTTCACTGCTTATCCGGATTGGCCGAAGTGTTCAAAGGTCTGTGCTCGATGATTGCTCTCGACGAGTCGACGACCAATTTGGATGAGTCGAAGGTAAGATATTCTGAATTTTCTATCTTCTCTTCTGAATCCATTATTCTTCTTTTTCCAGATTGACGGTATGGCCAACGTTCTCAACGATCTCATCGAAGCCCGCCGTGGTTACGACGAGTGCGGACACATCCGGGGAAGGGAGATGCAGGTAACCTTTATCATATCACTAGCCAACCCCCTTATCACCAATCTTTCCAGATGGTCTTTATCACCCGCGACGAGCGCCTCGTCAGCAAGCTCACCATCGGCTGCCGTCCCGAGTACATCTACTGCCTAGGGAAGGACGAGCACGGCGTCAGCTACCTGACGAAGCGGATGCCCAATGGAGACGAGATCCGAGTGAACGAACAATAATAACTGTCCGGGGTTTGCTTTCTGGTAATTTATTAAACTTCATTGTTGATAAATGATGTTTGTTTTATTGATTTGTGATAGAGGTAATTGGAAGTAATAAAACAAATTTTAGTTATTTACAAGGACAACAAGTATAAAGATGAGTTGAATTGGGTCCGTGCTGCGTGCAGAAGACTTTTGACGACTTCTCGTCCTCTGGATGTGAACATCTGTAAGAATGCGTTGTGTTGTTAGTTTTTTCAAGATCGAGACTACCTCGATTGCCTCCGCGACCGTCTCCTGGAACTCTTCGGTGGCCAGCTTCCGTGTGTGAAGAATCCTTTCCTTGTTGTCCTTGAACACTTCGACGTATTGCTCTTCGAACTTTGAGCTGTAGCCTTGTTCTTTGAACTCCCTGAATTTCATACTGACTTTTTCTGTAGTTAAAAAGATGACTCACAAAGAGACTTCTCGGATGAAAGCAACTTTGATAGCCGCTCGTTTATCCGAGCCACATCTCTCCAGGACATCCGCTGCGTTTTCCTTTTTCTAGGTCTGTGTCGTCCTCAATAGTTAGGTAGTCGTCCGAGAAGTCGACTTCGAACCCGAATCGCCCTCTCATTGCTCTGAAACTTCTAATGCTTTCCAGGAATATTTAAAGGGAAACTTACAAACTTGCTTCAAGCAGGAAACAAGACCGCACAACTCCTCTCTTGGTCAAATTCTTTCCAATGAAAATAGTTTGGCTTGTCCCAAATGCGGCTCCGTTTTTCTTCGACAGTTGCTCGGCAAAGTCTTTGGCGTCGAGCAATTCGTGGATCTGCGCTAGAACATCTGCTTGGGCTCGGAACTGAATTCGTTTCGTTTCGGTTTTCAGGAAAGTTGCGAGAACGCTCTCGATCTTAACGTCTCCTTCTTTCACTTCGTATCTGAAAAGCAGATGTGAAACCTCTTTCTTCATTCAATTATCTTACCCAAGTTTTCCTAGTGTGTCCCTCAACACTTCCGGGGCTGTGTGAGGGGTGGCGACAATGTTAACGATTGAGAACAGGTCTTTGGAGAACCCGTCCTCTCCTAAACCTGGCCGATGGTCCTGTTGTCTCTCCACTGGACGGGGAGTCCCCAGAACTTGCCAGGCTTCTCCTTCGTCTTCCGATGATGTTGCTCGGTACTTGTCATCGTCTTCGTCCCTTAAGTCGATTGTGTAGCACCACTTATCGGAAGCGGAAACCGGAACGTGCTTTTCGGGACCAGCACATTCCACCTTCTTCTCGACCTCCATGATCCATCGTGGGCGTCCTCGTCGTCTCCGTTCCCAAAAGCGAAGCTCCCAGAAGCCAGTGAATCGAGCAGATCGGCTACATTGCTCGGCACGTCGAACATTTCACCGTCACCTCTTTCCCTTCCATTGCCAACTCCTTCAAATTCCTTCTCCTTCTCCAACCAGTTCTTCAGAATACGTGCGAACTCATCAATCTTCTTTCTTTATGGTCCCAGTTTCGAGCACGATGTTCACGACTTCTTTGGCGGGGAGAGACTTGTGAGCCATCTTCAGCGTCAAACGCAACCTACAAATCATTGAATTCTGATGGGCAGAACAGAGATGAACCCTAGCCATCAGTGTAATCTTCTTGTTTTTAGCCTTCAAATCAACCAACTCACAGTTTTCTCCATGAATCACCGGTCTCCTCATCTTCTGAGTCACTCTCAGCTCTTCTCGGCTTCTTTGCGGGAACACGAGCTGTCCTGGTCGAGCGGCTCTTTTTCGAGCTTGTTGATCCGTCTGTGGCCTTCTTCTTCGACGCGGCTGCGTCCTTTTTCTTGCGTGACGCAATCTTCGACTTCTGCAATTCCTTCAACTTCGCGAGCAAAAGCTCGCGTTCTTCGGCTTTCTTCATCTCAGCTAGCAACCGTCTCTATAATATCCATGAATTTATCATAGGAAGCCGAGTTACTCGCAAAATGCTGGAGTTTAAAATGTAACTTACAAAGAGACTTCTCGCGTATTCTTTACCGTACGCGGCCACATCTCCACAGGATATCCGTTTTTGAGGAACATGGTCACGACTGTACTCATAAATTATGACTTTTGCTTGGAAGATAACTTACAAAGAGGGGATTCCACGTTTGCAATTGAAAATTACTGGAAACACGAGGCTACGAGATCTCTCCGCCGAGCGAGAAAATTCCACGTGTTCCAATTCACGCGAAAACAATACTGAAGCTCCAGTTTAGTTTGTGCGTGAAAAAACCCGTGGATTCCATGCGAGACCCGTCACAATCCGTAAATCTATCCGACAAAATTTTTGAGTTGCAATAATAATAACACCTCTGGAGTTTTCCATATAAAACCGAGCACAAGAAGCATTACCATCCAAAATCCGGTTCTTCAAAATGATTGGAAAATCGTAATCTCACATCCAGAATACCATTCAAATCGCCGTCGCCGCCGTCTCTTTCACCCTGAACTCTCTTCTGATCTTTCTGATTCTGAAGCACTCCCCGAAGACCTTAGGGCCCTACAAGTATCTGATGATCTACATTTCCGTATTTGAGTTGTTCTACTCCTTCATGAATGTTATAGTGTCACCGGTAAGAGATACCTATCATTGTAAGAGACATCTATCCTTTAGGTCTTCCACTCCTACGGCTCCACCTGCCTGGTCATGGTCAACGTGAAAGAGTCGTGGTTCGACCTGAGAACTTGTCTCCTGCTTGCCTCCATTTACTGCGGCTGCTTCGGATCTTCCATGGCAATCTTCAGAATCCACTACATCTACCGATACCTCGTAGCAACCGTTTTGTTCAAAATTGTGACGGGTCTTGGAACGAAAAAAAGGTTTCTAAGTGACGAAACCTTGTCCAGATGCCGTATTTCGACCTGGGACCATTTTTCGAGAAAAGGTTATTGCCTATGCTGTGAATGCGTTCTTTTGAAATTCAGCTTTCTGCAATACACCATCATATTTTCAGTGTTCAGTGAATAAATAACTGAAGAAAATAAGAGGAGTTCGAGTTTAAAAAAAGGATAACAAGTATGAAGATTAGTTCAATTGGGTCCGTGCTGCGTGCAGAAGACTTTTGACGACTTCTCGTCCTCTGGATGTGAACTTCTGAAAGTATTGTTTTGTCGGTTGTTTTTTGAAAGATCGAGGTTACGTCGAGTGCCTTCGCGGCCATTTCCTGGAACTCTTCTGTGACCAGCTTTTTCCAGTTGATAATCTTGTTATCATCGCCCTTGGACACTTCGATGAACTGCTGGTCGAACATGGTACTGTAGCCTTGTTCCTCGAACATCCTGAATTTCTGGCTTTTGCTGAAGTATAAAAGATAACTCACAAAGAGATTTCTCGCATGAAAACGACGCTGATTGTCGCTCGCCGACCCAAATTGATTCCAATGTAGACAAACCTCTCGAGCTGAGCTTCACCGTACGCGGCCATGTTCCGCCGATGGAGATCCGCTGCGTACGTGGCCGACTGCGTCATTTTCCAAAGTTCTTTGAGCGTGTTGCCTCGGGCACGAAATTGCAGCCGGTGGCGGGCGTTCTTGAGGAACATTGTTCCGATCGTTTTGTCCTCAATCTTGAGTTCCGCTTCGGACGAAGGAAGTCTGAAAAGCAATGAAATTGATTTTTCCGGTCCATCTGTCTTACTTCAAGTCATCCAGGATCGGTCGGATCATGGAGATCGCCGCAGTAGCTCCGTGTTCCGCGGAGACGTTGATTACATGGAAGTCGTCAATGGACCAGCCTTCTTCGTCCACAATTGGGTCTTGTTTGTCCTCTTCTTCCTCTTGCGGTTCGATTTTCACAAACACCTCCGGATCAGCTCGACCGAGCGCGGTTATTGGAACGTGCTCCTCGGGACCAGCACGTTTCACCGTCTCGGTCTTCACTTCTCCATCATCGGCGGCCTCATCGTCTCCGGTTCCGGCACAATCATCGAATCTTCCAGACACCACTGAATCGGAAGGGGTGGCTCCGTGGTCCATGGGCGACACTTTCGAGATGTCGTTTTCACTACTTCCCTCTCCATTGCCGGATCCCTCCACTTCGTCGAAGCGCTTCAGCGCCAACTCAGCGCACTTCTCCAGCGTGCGCAGCATCTCCAGCGGTGACCTGGAAATCAGTGAACTTTGATGAGCAGAACAGAGGTGAGCCCTAACGATCAGAATAATCTCCATTTTCCAACCAGCAAATCGAAACACTTACAATGTGCGGAAACTCTCGACAAGTTTCTCGCTTTCAGAATCCGGTTCAGACATCTTCGTCTTCTTCGCCGGGACACGTGGACTATTCGTTGAGTCCGAAGCGTTCGCCTTCTTTCTGCTGTCCGCCTTCGCCTTGGTGGATTCCTTGAGCTTCTTGACGAGCTCTTCTCGCTCTTGCGCCTTCTGCTCTCCCATCAACGTCATCTTCTGTGAAAGCGACGAATTTCAGAAACAAAACCTGCAGTAACTAAGACATACCTCCTCAGCCTCCTGAACCCGTTTACTTATGCGAGTGATAGTGGACATGATGTACTTCAAATAGTCGTATTCAGATGATAATCCTTGGAATCAATGGGGCTACGAGATTTCTTCGGCGAGCGAGCAAATTCCACGTGTTCCAAGTTGCGCGTTCCAAACCACGCGAAAAACAATTTTGGAGCTCCAGCTTAGATTGGGCGTGAACGAACCCGTGGATTCCATGCGAGACCCTTCTCCAATCCGTAAATCTACCCGATGAAACTTTCAGTTGAAGCGATAATAACACTCTATCCCTTGGGGTCCCTATCTGGAGTTACCCATATAACAACGAGCACAGCAAACATTCCCGTCCAACTTTCTTTCGAAATGATTGGAAAATCGTGGTCTCACATTCAGAATACCATTCAAATTGCCTTCGCCGCACATCTTTTCATCTTTTCAGCTCTGAATTCTCTTCTGATCTCAACTAATTCTGAAACACTTCCCAATGACATTGGATTTGGAAAAGTATCAGGTCTTTCACTCCTACGGCTCCCCCTTTCTATTCGAGAAGCAGATGAAGACCGCAAAGCAGAAGTTCAAAGATCCAGCGTGCAGAGGTCAGCTATCGGGATGCTATTCTGGAGACGACGCTTTTGCAGGAGACGGTGGACGATCTGAACAAGTATCGGAAGTGTCTGGATGTTTCCCTGATTCAGTTCCACACCGAGAAGATGTCGGTGGTCAACGTGATCATCGACGAGTTGTGGCGTAAAGTCTACAACTCTACCGATATCACAACGATTCGGATTCGATCCGATGCAAAGTCGGAGTCGTCGTCGAGGAATTGTGCATACGACTACAACGTCATGATGGTGCAGGAGAGCGGTGCGGAGATCGAGATGAGAGGACGGTGCAGTGCTGGACAGAAAATGCTCGCCTCGCTGCTCATTCGGATCGCATTGGCCGAAGTGTTCGGAGGTCTGTGCTCGATGATTGCTCTCGATGAGCCTAGGGTTCCGAATTCAAAATCTCAATTCGACATTTCACTGAAAATCACTAGAAAACGACACGTGAAATTCTTCAACAGTTTCATTTTTTGAATAACGTGAAAATCTGCAAGTAGGTGTGCTTCCAAGTGGTGGGGCTTTTATTTAAGAATTAATGGATTCAAAAGTTTGAAAGTTCAGAATATCTTAACCACGGCGGGCTTCCATTAGGTCGTTGAGGACGTTGGCCATACCGTCAATACGGAAAAAAAAAGAATAATGAATTCAAACGATAGAAAGTTCAGTATATGTTACCTTCGACTCATCCAAATTGGTCGTCGGCTCATCTAGGGTTCCGAATTCAAAAATTTCACGTTCAAAATCATGACCACCACGAAATGACGGTCACGACGTTTCGTTGAAGTCAGTGAAAGTCGAAAATGAAAA
>LR538523.1:175158-229307 GCA_900536315.3 Caenorhabditis becei
CTTGATAACTATGTGAACTTGCAAAGCCGTAGATTGGAGACCAGTCTAGTGGCAGACCCCCTCTCATTGGCTAGAAGCTCATCTCAGTGTTTGGGAGTTTCAACTTATCTGTTTTGTCGAGATGCCGGCGGTCTTGTTCGAGTTGGTTTTCTTCTCCCGTCGCTCGCTCTCCCTGCGTCCGTCTGATGTGGAGGTGTTCTTGTGAAATGACTATTTTTATCAGTTTTATCTAGACGTGCTGATTAGAGTTCACGTGATTCCATCACGTGTATGATACACAACGCATTGATCAAAATATAGTATTTTTCAGAAAAAACTTGATTTTCCCATTAAAATTCTTCATTTTTCAGAAGAATTAAACTTCTTTGTTCAATTTCTCTCCAAATTCCACAATTTTCAGATTGAATGCTTGACTTCCGGTGCTTCGGACAGTCAAAAAAGCCGTCAACTCAACGAACACGTCGATCGATTCATTCAGCTGGGCCGGGCGGTTCAAATGAGATTGTGTCGGGCCAATGACGATTCGGCCGAATTTCCGGATACTGGATTTGGAGCCGGAAGAGCTAGATGTGAGCAGGTGAGCGAGGCGAATTAACTTTGTAAAATCCTTTTTTCAATTTTCTATTTTCCGCAGATCCGAGTGCTGAACCTCTCGTTCAAAACCATACTGGACCGCTCCAAAGACGAACAAATCGAATACAAAGAACGTCCAAAAAATAGCCAAGTACCTTCAAAAACAGAACATTGAAGTGTCGGACGAGCAAATCAACTGGGCGATAGAAGCGGGAAATAGGGCAGAATTGATACGAAACGTCCATCTGAGGTGTATCAGAAGAATGTGTTGTTCGAGGATATTCAGTGCCTCCGAATTTATGATCATTGAGAAAGAAATCCGAGATGTGGCAGAGTTGTTCGATGATATGCACATGGTAGTCACGTAGCAGGGTAAGCGCTACGAGACCCGATTTGAAGTTTTCATATATGTTTGCAGGCGGAACAATCGAACGACAGAAGTGGTGGCGGCGACGGAATACGCGGAAACGGCCGAATGGTACGTGAAAAAAGCCGTCGTGCTTCGCCGAAAAGGCTGCAAGTGCAAGATCGTTTTCACCTGCATCACCGCTTTTCTCGTTCTCATAATAACTTGCAGACCGAGATCAAGCAGGGAGAGAATGCGGCGTCGGTTCCAAACTTTCCTGGATTAAACCCAATCCCCAACTTTTTCATTTTCCAGAACTAGTTCGTCTTCTTTCATCGCGACCCCAACGAAGTCTCCTCATGACCATCTCTCAATCCTCCACCTCCGAGAACTTCTGAATTGGTTCTCATAAGACATGAAGACTGGCGAAACGACGGATTCCGGAGAACGCTTCTCTCGATTTAGATGTTCTGGAATAACGATGATGGGGCGGCAACAACCACGGAATGGACGAATCAACCGTTGCTTTGACGAATTCAATTATAGTTTTATCAGATAAGTTCATTTTTCCAATTTCCCACGAACTAGTGATGCTTTGTGTAGAATTTTCAGTAATCGGCCTCCTCCCTCCCCGCCTTCTTCACAATCGAGGCTACAATGTGCCACACGTGGGACAAGTCGTCGGAGGAATGCTAGCCGAGGGACAACTTCATGAGGGAGCCAGCCTCCTTGTGGTACTGAATCTTCCCGGAAGAGAATGCGATGTGGGAAAGTCGACGTTGTGTGGAGTGCTGACTCAGGGAGTGTTGGATGACTTAGACGGAAAAGCCAGGATCGGCATTTTCCGGTACCCTCACGAAGTTCGAACTGGAAAGACAAGCTCGGTTTGCAATGATGTCATCGGATTCGATAATCGTGGAAAGGTAACTTGCGCTTGTGTCAGAAATAAATCATCTCAATCAGTTTTCAGCTAGTCAACTACGCGCAGAACAGCCTCGAGGAGATGGTCAAAAATTCCACAAAACTAGTCACCCTCATCGATCTGGCCGGAGACGCCAAGTACCAGAAGACTACGATTCACGGATTGACAGGATACACAGAACGGATTGAAGCGGATTATTGAGGATGTCTCTGTTCTTGTCTCCAAAGCAGGAATGGTTGCGAGAGAGAAGAGGGTCAAGACGAAGAGAGATGCGGTCCAAGCTGCTCAAGACCTGTGCGTCGGCAGCATCGTCCCGATGCTCGCAATCAGTTCTGTCAGTGGAGAGGGATTCCGTCACCTCCGAACCCTTCTGAACTGTCTCTCCACCGCTGGCACTGCAGAATCCCGTCTCCAACTCGTCGGCCTCCCCGCCTACTTCACCATCGAGGAGATCTACAATGTGCCGCAAGTCGGACAAGTCGTCGGAGGAATGCTCGCCGAGGGACAACTCCACGAGGGAGCCAGTGTTCTTGTCGGACCTCTGAAAGATGGGTCCTTCGAGAAAGTGACAGTTGGATCGATTCGTCGGAGCCGACAAGCTGTGGGATGTGTGAATCCGGGCGAAGCCGCGTCGATTTCACTGAATCTTTCCGACGGAGTGACACTGAGACGAGGAATGGTGCTGTCGGCGATCGACTCACCGCCACCAGTTTGCTACGAGTTCACCGCCAATCTTCTGCTCCTGTGCCACTCGTCCAAGCAGATTTGTGAGGGATTCCAGGCGACAGGTAAGCTTTTAATTTGAAAAATGGAGCGAGTAGTTGAAATTTGGCATCTGGACAATGTTTTGTCACTTTTGCTGATAAAAATAGGTAAAATGACATGAATCCAGTCATTTTTACCAAACATCGAGCAGTTTCCATCAATTTCCAATACAAAATCATGAGATTCATGTCATAAGTGACGGAAGCTTGTCCAGATGCCATATTTCAACCTCTTGCCTCTGCTGTAAATGAGCTCTACCGAAATCCAGCTTTTTGCTCAAGTACATCATCATGATTCATAATTTCAGTATTCATCGGCTCCGTCTGCGCCACCGCCACCATCACCCAAATCGCCGACGCCGACTGCATCCGCCCAGGGAAGTGGGCTGTCGTCACCATGTGCTTCGCCTACCAGCCAGAAGTCATCCGCGAAGGATCGCCAATCATCCTCCGCCAGGGAAAAACCAAAGGAATGGGAGAAGTGCTGAAAGTTCAGCCAGTCACACAATAATATGACCTCCTAACTGTACCATTTACCATCTTTTATCTCTCTCAACTCATGCATTTTTGTTGTACATTTGTAGACACTATTTCCGTCCTATTCCCCGCGTGTTGCTACCGGGTAGAAATTGCGAATTGCCCCGTATTCTGTACATAGGTTCCCTGCAACTATTGTACACTTTCTGTTCACCAAGTGAGCACCCTCTAATAGATCTTTTCTCTCTCGTCATCCAGGTTTCCCTCGTTCTTTTGTAGCATTTTTTAACGCCATCTCAATATGCTTTTTTGGCTGCAGAATAATAGATGAAAGAAGAGTCCTCATCCCCCGATTCACCCAGTTTTCGTGACATTCAGCTTGTTTGCTCCATGGCTTCCGGAGCGATTTCGGGTCATTTCGGCGTGTTGCAGAACGACCAATCAACAGAGAAGAGACGGGACCACTGCACAGAACCCCACGGATGGTCCAGAGATAAACGGCCATGTGATTGGATAGGACAGTTGGTCCCCCGATGCCACTGAACTTGGTACGTGTGTGGCAGTTGCGGGGGGACCCCGGAGTGTCAACAACAACACACACGAAACGCGGATCATATAAAAAGCGAGACGGGTGGGCGAAGATGTATGTGGTTTTACGTGAAAGTTTAACGTTTTTTGATGTATCACGTGGCATGAATTACAGTAATCCTGGAAGAGGGAAGCGCGCTCCATTGAACTACAGTAATCTTCACTTGATTTCGCACCTCTAATGCGCTCCATTGAACTATGTTCGGTACCGTAATCCTCCCCCGTTCGCTTCAAGACCCAAAGTTTGTGAATTCCGAGATTCTGAGAAAGGCTTTTAGGATTCTGAATTTGTGATTCTCCAAGATTCTGGAGGTTTAAGCTTCTGAACGTCTAGATTTTAGGGATTCTGAACTTTTCAGTTTCTGGGCTCTAGGATTCTGAAGTTCATTCTTAGATCATCTGAATCTTCGGGACTTAGTCTTAAGCTCCAATATTCTAAGTTTCTAGGATTTTGGAGTTCTGTGATCATCTGATTCTTCGCGGCTTCTGATGCTTCGATATTCTGGACTTCTAGGATTGGTATTCTGGCCTTCAGGTATTTCCGTCCTATTCCCCGCGTGTTGCTACCGGGTAGAAATTGCGAATTGCCCCGTATTCTGTACATAGGTTCCCTGCAACTCTTGTACACTTTCTGTTCACCAAGTGAGCACCCTCTAATAGATATTTTCTCTCTCGTCATCCAGGTTTCCCTCGTTCTTTTGTAGCTTTTTTGGCTGCAGAATAATAGATGAAAGAAGAGTCGTCATTCCCCCGTTTGAGAATAGATTCCGTCGAGAGCTTTCAACCACTTGTTCAACATTGCGTCAGGTCACTGGAGATCTCGTTCACTGGCATACCTGCACCGCTACCCCCGATCCGACAAAACGAGTAGCCTTGCATTTTAGAGATTTTGAAAATTAGATAACTTTTAGCCCTGCACTAGCAGAAGAAAAACCGATTTTAGGTTTTTTTCGGCTAAATTTAGGCTTTTGGCCCTGCATTTCGCATAATTTTCAAACTTTTGTAGCCTTGCATTCAGTCTCCCTTTTTTATCCGACATTTTTGGTGCAAGTATGTTCACTGGGCTGGTGTTGCGAACGGAATGCATCGAAATTGATGAACAACGAAGGAGCTATCGGGATTCAGAATAATTGCGCTTCAGGTGCTACTGGCAATGGTTGGTTTATGTTCAGAATCATCTTCACAGTTTATGAATGTTTCAAGGAATTATAATTTATTTTCAGTCGGAGTCAAAACGATACAAGAGTTTTAGTAACACAGTACGAAAATTGGATAAGCGAGTTGAATAAGAGTCCGTCGGAAGTGCAGTCGAGCTCAACAGATTGTTAACTTCATCTTCGCACTCGCATGGGAGACTCTTTCGTCAGACTCGAGTACACTGCTTCTGAACTGAAAATCAAAGTTTGAGTTGAAAAAGATAAAGAACAAACCATCAGGAAGTGTCGGGTGGATGAGCTCCATGATGAGCTGACGTTTCCCAATTTTCAGATAGCGAAGGGGACAATAAAATGGGGAGTTGGTAGAAAGAAGAGAAGAGGTAAGGTAAAAAGATTGGGAAAAGCAAAAACTAATAGAAGGAGGAGAATTTGAAAGGGGGAGGGTCTAGTCTTTTGGAAATTTGGAAGAGGGGAGAAAGTGCTACTCTTTTTTGAGCTCGCAGCTTATGAACTCGTTGAGGGCGTCGAAGACGAATGATGTTGTTGAGGCTTCTTTCGTTGGACCGTCGAGACCGTAGAGTGCCGTCATGACGTCATCGGGCGACAAGTTGAACTCTTTGAACCTTTCGAGCATCCTTATTGTCTTCTCAGCCGTGTCGTCGTCTCCAAACTTGCAAATCCACAGTTCACGGCCTGCCCTCGCAGCAGCACACGCTTGGATTAAAACTGAAAAAATCAATTTTTTTTCAAATTACCTGTTGAAAACTAACCTTTCAGTGGTTTGTGACCTTGGAAAATTCCACACCCCCACCATCCGCTGACAATTGGTGACGGAAAGTGCTTCCCTTGGCTCGAGAACCCAACACATGCCTTCGTGAACTCCCTCTCCAGGTTTTTCGGGACTAACTGATTGGAGAGGGAGACGAGTCGAGATGAGGTCTTGTAGTTGAGAGCGTCTATGGCGATGGTCTCGACACGCAGACGTCCGTAGTGGTCACGGAAAGATGGGTCATTTTGACGGGAGTTTTGTCGGTTGAGCGGTTGCCATTTGGTCGCGTGGCCGTATCCGGAATAGCTGCTGTATGCTTGTGCTCCAACAATCGACATCGCTTCGTCATCATCCATCGGTCCAGTGATCAGCATCGCGACGATCATCTCGGGACACATCAGGAATCGTATCTCTTCTTGTACTGATCCCGAACGAAGAACTCCTCCTCCTACGTTCCTGTTGGCAAAGTCGACTTGCGTACAGAGGGCAGTTTCTTCGATTCTCAGATCATAATTCCAAAACTTCACATTGAATCGATCCGTCTCGTTGGATTCCGGTGTCGTGTTTCTGACTCTGCGGAAGCTGACAGCTCCTCCAGGTGGGTTGTGCGCTGCTACCTCAAAGTAGTTGAACAGGAAACGCAGCTTCTCGACGTGGATTGGCTCGTTTCCAGTAAGAATCCTGGTAAAAACAGTCACTAGAGGGATAGAGAGAGAGATCATCGCTTACGAAATGCAATTGTGCCTGTCATTGACTTTCGATATCAAGACCCACGAGACGATGGCAGCGCACTGTTCTTGAGAGAACGTGGCGCTCTCGACGTGTCCTGATAGATGGTATATCTGTTAAAAATCAGGTTATTGGGATGGTTCGGGCAAACATGACACTTACGGGAGTTGTCAGGACTTTGTCGGCCTTCAACATCCAGAAAACAGCTCGTCGGAACTTCTCCAGGACGGGTTCTTCGCCAAATTTCGCGCACTCTTCCAGGAAGTATCGCTCGAGTGCTGGCATTGCAATGGTTACTCCAATGAGCATCATTATCAGTCTCTGCAAAAGGAAACGTTTGTTTAGATGATGAATAGGAAGGTAGATGAATGTCACTCACCACAAAACCTCCAAATCCCACTCGAAAATAGTTTCCTAAAAACTCCTTCATAAATGCTCTTCTTCGCTTGTGTTCCGCCTGTGAATCTTCATCCTGAAAGATTTCCATAACTTGATTCATCAGGTTTTCAACGCTTACTTCTCCTTGCCTCCACGGTTGCGGGATTTGTTTCAGATTCGCTGGGAACTCTGAAAAGCAGGTTTTTGAAGAAAAACAAAGGTAATTCACCTGTCTTCAGATCGTATCCTGGGATATTGCAGTAGATGAAGTTGACGTTGGAATTGTAGTCGGGGTGTTGAAAATCGGGTTTGAAGGACACATGTTCATCGCCACCGAACCATTCGCTGTTCTTCGTCTTCAACATTTGCTCATACGAGACTTTCCTTATTTTTCCATTTTCATCACAAACTGGCACCTGAAAGCAAGATTGGTAATACAGTCACCATGAAACGAACTCACTCGGAATGTGTCTGAACTGTCTTCTTCGAGATCGAAAACTGGAACGTGCTCTTCGGAACCAGCACGTTTCAGCTTCTTCTCGACTTCCACTTCGTCTCCGGCCGCAGTAGCAAATCTTCCAGAAGACATCTAATCGAAAGGCAGTGGCACGTGTCCAAATTGCCGATTCAGTCGGATTATCAGGAAGGTAAAAGAGAGGAATGACGGGACTATACGTGAACAAAGCGTGAACATGAGAACCCGAACAAAATAAGTAACAAAATCCTTGCTGTCAAGCAGTTCCTTCATAATATTACTGGGTGAGCATGGGTGCAGCGGCAGTTACCACCTGCGAGGGTGGACTGCCGGCTGCTTGTTGGAGTTATGGGGACACCCGAAGGTTAAAGGGCCATCAGACAATTTGTTTTTGTACTGATGGGTGATGTCCTGGGAACACCGGTCAGTAGGTTGATCCCACCCGCATCAACAACATGTTGATGTGGCTGCAGCGGTGGACCCACCGACCAGCTACGGCCAGAACACCCCCGAACCTCATGACTCCCAGGGTTCCTCCCCTCCTCGCCTACCGAAGTAGGGTCCTCAGAGCACCGCAGCCGTCGGGCTAGGCAGCCACTGACATACGGAAAATAGGAGTTACCCGCCCCTGCCTCACAACCTTTCTCCGAACTCTTTGACCGAAGGCATCCAGGAACGGATGGCATAGGCCCCGATGTGTCGAGCGATTCCTCAGTCAGAGACGTCCCCTGGCGTGCGGGAGCTTGCCAGGTTCTTCCTCCAACCGCTGGATCACTTTGCCTAGTGGAATACAACGGGGTCAGAACCCCGGACTTGGGTGACGTGCTGCCCGACACCTCCCAACCATTCATGAGAAGACCCCCTTGCGAAGGTCAACTCTCCCTACTACCTAAACTTGGGTAAGATTGAAGAGTCGATGTCGATTGAGGAGTCGATGTCAACGGAACAAGCAGGTCGAGGAGATGAGAGAGGATGCACATGAATACAAACCAACTGCTGCCAGTAGCATCTTGCGTGCGATGATTCTGAATCCCGATAGCTCCTTCCGTTTAATGCACACATTCCTCATTCTCGTTCCCATTCGTATTACGTTCTCAGAATGTAGAAGACGTTAACAGCTGAAGGCATTCCATACCATTAAACGGCAACATTTGAGAAGCAGTACAGTACCATTGATCGTTTTGATATTGAATTTTAGTGCATTTCACACTTGTTTGATGTTCCTGATACCAGAAGACGCTCATGAAATCAAAATCCCGGTGACGTTCCTTCAGAACTCTCAAACTTTGTTGTTAATCCAGGTCAAAGAATTCACGTTTATGTTCGAAAATTGCTTTCACGTTAACCTCATAACCCCAATAGTCATCATTTCTACATCAGACTGCAGAGTTTACTGGTAACCTCAAACAATGTCGGGTTGCGTACGTAGGAGCAAACGGATTGAGGAATTGAAGGAGGTGGGTTGAGTTTACTATAGATTTCTCCAAAATTCCAGCTCTGTTTGCACTTTTCCGAAGCGCTAGTGTAATTACTGGTGTAAATAGCGTTCTCTTTCAATTTTGAATGTGTTTCAATCACAATCAGCAATGATAAGCACACTGCGGCACCGAAGCAGCAGGCTGTTTCACAATCAGAATCACTGTGTGTGTTTGTGTGTCTGTAAAACTTCGGAAATCCTAGTAGAGGAGGCTCATTTTGCATTTTGTTCAGGAGATCATACTATTCAAAACACCGGAAAACTCGGCTTCCTACGAGAAATTCATGAATATTACAGAGACAGGAGAAGAAGAAAGAAGCGGAGCGAGAGCTTTTGCTGGCGAAGTTGAAAGAAGCACAGAGGGCCAAGACGAATCTACGAAAGAAGAAGGATTCGAATGGATTATCAAGCTCAAAGAAAAGCGGCTCTACCAGAACTGTTCTTGTCCCCGCGAAGAAACCGAGACTAGCTGGGGGTGACTCAGAAGATCTGGAAACCGGTGACCGATTCAAGAAACTGTGAGTTGTTTGATTGGAAAACTGAAAACAAGATGTTTACCCTGATGGCTATTGCTCATCTCTGTTCTACCCATCAGAATTCAATGATTTGTAGGGCGCTTTTGGGGCTGAAGATGTGCAAGAATCACACTGTCGATGACATCGTCCTGATCATGATCGAATCTGGGATAATCAAGAAAGAAGATGAGGAGATCACAAGAAAGGAATTGTTTGAGAGGAAGAAGAAAGTTGAAGCGGAGAGAGTCGGCGATGGAAGTGAACGAGGGGAAGGTGACATGTTCGAGAACGCCGATGATGGAGAAGTAATACCTGAGACGGTGGAACGTGCTGGTTCCGAGGAGCACGTTCCAATAACCGCTCTCGGTGGAGCTGATCCGGAGGCGATGATGGAAATCGAGCCCGAAGAACATCGTCGGGGTGATGAAGGACTCATCTTCGAAGTTCCGCCCCCAAACCACGGAGTCACTCCTCCCAATTCACCACAAATTTCTGGGAGATTCGCTGCTGCGACTGGAGACGACGATGACGCCGATGATGGAGAAGTAATACCTGAGACAATGGAACGTGTTGGTCCCGAAGAGCACGTTCCAACTACTGCTCTCGGTAGAGCTGATCCGGAGGCGATGATGGGAATCGAACCCGAAGAACAACGCCAGGGTGATGAAGGACTCATCTTTGAAGTTCCGCCCTCGGACCAAGGAGCCAATCCCCTCGACTCAATGGATTCTGGGAGAAGCGCTGCTGGGCCCGGAGACGACGAGGACGCCGATGATGGAGAAGTGATACTCGAGACGGTGGAACGTGTTGGTCCCGAAGAGCACGTTCCAATAACCGCTCTCGGTAGAGCTGATCCGGAGGCGATGATGGGAATCGAACCCCAAGGAGGCCAAAATCGCAGAGTGGAAGAGTTGGAATGGCTTTACTCGGACGATGAAAACGAACCGATGGTGGACGGAGAAGGATGGTCTCAAGACCTCTTCCATTTGTTCAACATCTCGTCGGAATACGAAGCTGCTCCGTTGATTTCAATGGTCCACCCGGTTTTGAAGGATTTGCAGTAAGACAATTGGACCAGAATATTCAATTTCAATGCTTTACAGGCTTCCGTCGTCAGAAGAGGAACTCAAGGTCGAGGGCAGCACTGTCGTGACCATGTTCCTGAAAAACACTCGCTTCCGGATGCAATTCCGCGCAAGGGGCGAGACACTAACGGCACTTTGGAAAATGATTCAATCGGCAACGTACGCAACCGATCTCCACCGGCGGAACATGGCCGCGTACGGTGAAGAATTCGCGGAAAAGTCAGTGTACGTTGGAATCAATTTGGATAAAAGAGCGGCTATGAAAGTTGCATTCATGAGGGAAGTCTCTTTGTGAGTTATCTTTTGAACTCCAGCAAAAGTCAATATGAAATTCAGGAAGTTCACTGAACAAGGCCACAGCTCAAGTTTCGAAGAGTACTACGTCAAAGTGTTCAAGGACAACAAGCGAAGGATTCTCCACATACAGAAGCTGGCCACCGAAGAGTTCCAGGAGACGGTCGCGGAGGCACTCAACGTAATCTCGATCTTTCAAAAAACAACTGACAAAAACAATACTTTCAGATGTTCACATCCAGAGGACGAGAAGTCATCAAAAGTCTTCTCCATGCAGCACGGACCCAGTCAACTAGTCTGTATGCTTCCTTTTAACTCGAACTCTCCTCTTTTTTTCAGTTACCTCTTTTAAAAATCAATAAAAATGCATTATTTATCAACAATGAAGTTTAACAATAAATTACCAGAAAGCAAACACCGGAAAGTATTTATTGTTTGTTCACTCGGATCTCGCTTCCATTGGGCATCCGCTTCGTCAGGTAGCTGACGCCGTGCTCGTCCTTTCTGAGGCAATAGATATACTCGGGTCGACAGCCGATGGTGAGCTTGTTGACGAGGCGCTCGTCGTGGGTGATAACGACGATCTGGAAAGATTGGTGATAAGGAGAATTGGCTAGTGATATGATAAAGGTTACCTACATCTCTCTGCCTCGAATGTGTCCGCACTCGTCGTAACCACGGTGGGCCTCGATTAGGTCGTTGAGGACTTTGGCCATACCGTCGATCTGGAAAAAGGAGAATAATGGATGCAGAGGATAGGAAATTCAGAATGTCTTACCTTCAAATCATCCAAATTGATCGTCGGCTCATCGAGAGCAATTATCGAGAACAGACCTCGGCCAATGCGATCTGGATGAGCAGCGAGGCGAGCATCTTCTGTCCAGCACTGCACCGTCCTCTCATCTCGATCTCCGCGCCGCTCTCCTGCACCATCATCACGTTGTAGTCGTAGGCACAGTTCCTCGACGACGACTCCGACTTCGCAACCGATCGAATCCGAATCGTAGTGATATCGGTAGAGTTGTAGACTTTACGCCACAACTCATCGATGATCACGTTGACCGCCGACATCTTCTCGATGTGGAACTGGATCAGGGAAACATCCAGACACTTCCGATACTTGTTCAGATCGTCCACCGTCTCCTGCAGAAGCGTCGTCTCCAGAATACCATTACGATAGTTGACCTCGGCACGCTGGATCTCCTTTTGCAAGAGCTTCTGCTCGGCGGCCTTCATCTTCTCCTCGAACACCCCGATTTGCGTGAAGATCTTCACCTCCTCGTTGTTCCGAGCTCCCATATCGTTCTGCATATCCGCGTACACCTTCTTCTGCTCAGCGACCTGCTCTTCCGTGACTCCCAACTTCGCCAGTCTTCCAACTCCGCATCAATTGCCCGAATCTTCTTCTCGAAGCGCATCCGCTGTCGCTGATCCTCCAGGGTCACATGCTTATTCTGCGAAGTGTTAATTTTCCGGAGATCTGCGCAACCCACTGATGATACTTCTGCTTGAGATCCTTCTTCTTCATCTTCTGATCAACCTCCTCCTTGTGGAAACGAGCTTCCGGAAGATGCTGCTCTCGTGTCTCAGTCGTCTTCAATCTCTTGCACCAACTCTTCCATCGTTCCGGGGTAGGGTTGGACACGAACGAGATGGAGTTGATTGACCAGGTTGATTCGCTCGGTTTCATTGTTTTCTGTAAAATAAACAATGGTTCAATGAAGCGCACTTCCATCACTCACTGATAGAATTTAAAATCTTCTCCAACTTGACAATCTCAAGTCGCAACTCTTCACTTCTATGAATTCCGTCGTTTTTCATCTCCTTCAACTCGGCCAATTTCTCCTTTCCGTTCACGATTTTCATCGTACAATCGTCCCGAATCTGCTTCGCTGAGAGCTTCTCCTTGATGTGTGTTTCGTAGAGTTGCTGCTGGACCAGTGCGGTTTCCATGTCTTTCTTCTGAAATTCCGGATGAATTTAATGCGCTCTGGTAATTTCGAAAACTTACAAAGTCCCTGCTCATTTTCAACATTCTCCCCTGCGCTCTGACAAACTTTGTCAATTGGGAAATCTCATCGAATCGCATTTTGAGGATCTTCGGTTCACTCAGCGGCCAGGTTGAGTCTTCTTGATGGCAGAAAATGACGTATTTGAAGATCGCCTTGGGAACTCCCAGATGGTGAAGAATCTGAAACACAATTTAAAACATTTTGAACGGGTTTCGGTGAATTACAGCTTTGTTGAACTTTGCTGTTGAGCGATTGCGTCGTTCCATCGGCGTACTTTATGGTTAGCGTGTGTTCTTCGGCTTGAGTGGTGTTTTTTGTCTGAAAATTTGGGATTTTTGTTGAACTATTTGCTTTTCAGATGTTTTTACTTACTCCAACATTAGCTACAAGCTTCCGAATCGCTGTGCACTTTCTTCCTTTTACATCGATAAACTCCAGCGCCACTGAAGCGTCGACTCGCGTCTTTCGAGCGACCTGAAGGGCAAATTTGAATTTTTTTTTGTTGATTTTTACAATTCTTACATCTGTACTGTGAATAAACGACGCTTTTTTCTGTGTTGGAATCTGACCAGTTGTCACATAAATCAACGCCTCAATTGTGGTCTGAAAATTTCGAAATTCGGCGGTTTCAGCATGATTTTCCGCAAAACTAACAGTTTTTCCAGTTCCATTCGGTCCGCTGATAAGTGTGCAAGGTGAGAGAAACTCGATCTTGTGAACGTTGTGGTCTTCATCGCCTACACTCCGAATTCCGCGGACATGAAGCTGAAATTCCAATTTCCAGATGTCACCAGCCATTTTTGGGTTTTTCTTACCCGGAGAAACTTTGCCATGGTTTGTGGCAATCGATAATTTAAATATTTCCCGTATTTGATATATTATAGTCTGAAAAATAGCCAACTTTTTGTGAGAAACGAGAAAATCCGGGATTCGCACCGACAAAGTTTCAAAATTTTTTGAAACTGGTTTTCCCAACGACACTCCGAAATTCCGCTTGCCCGCTGTTTAGGTGGCGGTGGCGAAGACAGAGCCAATGAATACTGGAAACGAAAGGATGTTTCTGAGCAGAAAGCTGAATTTCGAAAGAACGCATTTACAGCATAGGCAACAAAATTTTCTCGAAAAATGGTCCCATGTCGAAATACGGCATCTGGACAAGGTTTCGTCACTTAGAAACCTCTTTCGCGTCAAGACCCGTCACAATTTTGAACAAAACGGATGCTACAAGGTATCGGTAGATGAAGTGGATTCCGAAGATTGCCATGGAAGATCCGAAGCAGCCGTAGTAGATGGAAGCGAGCAGGAGACAACACTTCGCAGAATAAGCAGGTAACCCTAGAGGATCAGCGAAAGAATATGCGGTTTGAGAAGAAGATTCGGGCGATTGATGCGGAGTTGGAAAGGCGGGCGGAGTCGGGAGTCACGGAAGAGCAGGTCGCTGAGCAGAAGAAGGTGTACGCGGACCTACAGAACGATATGAGAGCTCGGAACAACGAGGAAGTGAAGATCTTCACGCAAATCGGAGAATTTGAGAAGCAGATGAAGGCCGCTGAGCAGAAGCTCTTGCAGAAGGAGATCCAGCGGGCCGAGGTCAACTATCGGGATGCTATACTGGAGACGACGCTTCTGCAGGAGACGGTGGACGATCTGAACAAGTATCGGAAGTGTCTGGATGTATCCCTGATCCAGTTCCACACCGAGAAGATGTCGGCAGTCAACGTGATCATCGACGAGTTGTGGCGGAAAGTGTACAACTCTACCGATATCACAACGATTCGAATTCGATCGGATGCCAAGTCGGAGTCGTCGTCTAGGAACTGTGCCTACGACTACAATGTGATGATGGTGCAAGAGAGCGGTGCGGAAATCGAGATGAGAGGACGGTGCAGCGCTGGACAGAAGATGCTCGGATCGCATTGGCCGAAGTTTACTATCAAATTTTATTGAGAATTCAAGACACAATTTCAGTTCTGCTTTCTCTCCTTTTGTGGCTGGCGACGTCCTGGCTGGCGACTAGGAGGCGGTGGCGGCAACGAACTGGCAGTGCTGACGCTGAAACAAAAACTCAAGTTTAGATTTCCAGATGTTTCTCATACGGTTTTGACTCCTCCGCCGTCGAAGTCGTCGGCTGGAGAGTTGGGACCGAAGGCACCGCCGTCGAAGCCCCTCCACGGACTGCACGTCGCGGGTTTCTCCGTGGCTCCGCACCGTGGCTTCGGCTTCTGGAGCGACGTCTGGTGGTGGTGCGAGTGAGACGAGGCGGTGGTTCACTTCTTCGGGCATCGAATCGTCCAGAAGCCACTGTACCGGAAGTGGTGGCTCCGTGGTTTTCGGAGACGCCATCTTCACCTCTTCCCTTAACTTTGCAGACTCCTCACTTTGCTTTGTTTCCCTTCTCCTCCAACAGTGCCTTCAGCTGATCCACAATTCTTTGACCTTCTTTCTCGTCAAGTCCCTCTTCACTCGTATTTGCGACGATGTCTCCGGCGGTAAGCGTTTCGAAGCGCTTCCTCATCGTACGGATCATTTCCACCAGCGACCTGGAAATTAGTGAACTTTGATGAGCAGAAGAGAGACGAACCCGAACATTCGGAATAATCGTATTCTTTTCTGGAAACAAATCGGAAAACTCACAATTTGTAGAATTCGCGGAAACTCTTGTCGAGTTCGCCTTCAGAATCCGGTCCAGACATCTTTGGTTTCTTCGCCGGAACACGATCCTTGTGCTTCTCCATCAACATCTTCTTCTGTAAAAGCGACGAATTTCAGAAACAAAACCTACAGTAACCAAGACATACCTCCTCGGCCTCCTGAATCCGTTTACTTTTTCGGGTAAAGGTGTACATGATGCACTCCAAACAGTCGTATTCAGATGATAATCCCTGGAATCACGGGGCTACGAGATTTCTCCGGCGAGCGAGATAATTCCACGTGTTCCAAGCTACGCGAAAAATCAATTTGAAGCTCCAGTTCAATCTACGCGTGGATTCCATGCGAGAAGTCCACGTTGCAACTCTGTAAATCTACCCGATGAAGTTTTGAGATGCAACAATAGTAACACACCATCTTTACTATTATTAAACGACAAATTCTGTGTTTGTCTGTCTGTCCGTAAGTGTGTCTGTCCGCAGCGTTTTCTCAGCAACTACTCGACCATTTTCGTCGTTCCTTCGCAGAGGAGCCAGGAATGCTCCTCGCATGGTGCACGAGCAGTTGATAAGGGATCCTGATTCTATAAACCGGACAGGAGCGCAAACTAGGCATTTTAGGCCCTTTTTCCCGTGTTCATTTCTAAAACGCCAATGTCGGCCACGTTCAATTTAGAGTTTAGCGCTTTTCAACGTGAAGGAAATGGAGCCGAAGGCGGAAAACCAGGCGGGGGAGACGGCGTGAGCCGTAGCCGCCCGCCTGGTCTTTCAGAAACAGATCCAGCGTGCCAACATCAAATATGCTATACTGGAGACGACGCTTCTACAGGAGACAGTGGACGATCTGAACAAGTATCGGAAGTGTCTGGATGTTTCCCTGATCCAGTTACACACCGAAAAGCACTGTTCCGGTCCCAAATTCTGAATACCATCCAAATCGTCTCTGCCGTCATCTCTTTCACTCCAAACACCATTCCAATCTTTTTGATTCTGTTTATGATTAATTTGGAAGCAAAGCAGATGGATTCTCTTTTTCTAAATAGTCAAAAGGCATATGTATATTCCGGTCTTTATTAAAATTTTAAATAAATAAGCACCGTAATAGGATTTTCATTTTTTATGCCTGTTTCTGTCGTTTGATGCGACGCGACGCGGCGGTGACGGAGTGGGAGTCAATGGCGCATCGACGTCGCTGAAAAAATGTCTCAACTCAATTTCTTCCTAGTTTCTGGATTACCTCTCAACGTCCGATTCATTCGAACCTTCTTCTTCGAGTTGCCTTTTCAGATCCTCCACTTCCTCTTCAACTCTCTTCAATAAATCAGCAGCATCACGAGCAGCTTTTTTCTCAGCCTCCAACTTCTCCTTCAGGCGATCACATTCGTCGGTTTTTTGTCGGAAGCTTTCACACTTCTCCGCAAATTTTTTACAGACAGACGCTACCTCCTCTCTCCCGTCTGCTGCCTCTTTCCGAGTTTGCTCCAGTTCACTGGTTGCATACAACACGTCCGCATCAGACCTCGCCAGCGCTCCTTTCAACTCGCCGACCTCCTTTTGCAACTTCTCATGCATCTTCCAAGCCTTATCTTCTACATTTTGACGTTCTTTCTTGGAATCCGCCAGATTCCCCATAGCAATCCGAACCGCCAAATCCAATCTTTTCACCTTCTTCTCCATTTCTTTACAGCTCGCCGTCGCCTCGTTCCGCTCTTCCTCGCATATCTTCAAACTCTCCGACATCGTGCGCATCGTCGTTTTCAATTGTATTGCTTCCAGGACCGTTGCTCCGTCGACTGTCATGCAACTCCGCAGGTCTTCCATCTCCTCCAAATGCTTCTTTTCAATTGACTGCAGCTTTTTTTCATACTCCTCCTTGATATCTTTTTGCTGTTCCTTGGTTTCCTTGTCCTTCAGCTCCTCTGTCTTTTTCAACATCTTCTCCACTTCCATCAGCTTCTCCTCGAGTTCCTCAACCTTCGACGCCAACTCCGTGCATTGTGTCTGAGCCTGGATCCGCTCCTTGTCACAAGTCGAAAAGGCGCCAGCCAGCATGTCCTTGTTGTGCTTCAACTGCTTCTCAACGAACGTCTTCAAAGCGGCCTTCTCCGTCTGCACACTGGTCCCCAACGCTTCCACAGCCGTCTTCATCTTTCTCAGCTCCTCATCACGTCCCTTCTTCAGTGTCTCGACCTCCTGATTGTGCTTCTCCTGATCCACCTTCATCTGTTTCTTGTAGAACACATGGATCTGCTGCACCGACTCCTCGACACTTGCTTGAATCTCCTCGAGCTCATCGAGCCCCCGTTTCCGTTTCTTGTTAATGGCTTTGAGGGCACCTGCATCGGCACGTTGGCTGGACGAAGAAGCGTCCGTTGGCATTGCAGCCTCTCCAGAAACCAGAAGAGCTGCCGCCTGAAAAGCCATCAATTGAAAATAGCTGAACACGAGGCAATCTCACACTTCTCGTGGCATGTTTTTCCGTGGATGCCGACGACTCCATTGAAGTTCTCAAGTGCGTTTAACGAACGAGTATCGAGTAATGCCATCGCCAACGAGAAGATTTGTTTATCAGTCGAACACGTCTCGTCAAGTGGTGGTTCACGTAAAAACTTTTCATGTGAACACACTCCCTGATCTCCGATTCCCGCTCCAGAACAAAAACTGTTCTCCAGGTGATGTCTTCCAATTACCCCAATCCCTTGGGGTACCCTGTCTGGAGTTGCCCATATAAAACCGAGCACAAAAAACATTCCCGTTCAAGTTCCGGTGCTTCAAAATGATCGGAAAATCGTGGTCTCATATCCAGAATACCATTCAAATCGCCTTCGCCGCCATCTCTTTCACCCTGAACTCTCTTCTGATCTTTCTGATTCTGAAGCACTCCCCAAAGACCTTAGGGCCCTACAAGTATCTGATGATCTACATTTCCGTATTCGAGTTTTTCTACTCCTTCATGGACGTTATAGTGTCACCGGTAAGAAATACCTATCATTGAAAGAGACATCTATCCTTCAGGTCTTCCACTCCTACGGCTCCACCTTCCTAGTCATGGTCAACGTGAAAGAGTCGTGGTTTGACCTGAGAACTTGTCTCCTGCTCGCCTCCATCTACTGCGGCTGCTTCGGATCTTCCATGGCAATCTTCGGAATCCACTTCATCTACCGATACCTCGTAGCTTCCGGTAACAAGCTCCTCGGATCGTTCCGCACTTGGAAGATCACAATCTGGTTTCTGATTCCTCTAATCTACGGTGCTATCTGGGGATGTGTGGCGTATTTTCCAGTGGGTCAAAAGGAGGAAACAGGGGAGCACATCCGGAACAACATCATGGAAACATTTGGCTTGAAAGTCGAGGAGACAGTCTACATCGGCCCATACTTCTACCAGGAGAAACAGAACGGAACTTTCGAAATCGACATTGACTCAATCGCCGGAATGTCCGTGGTCTACCTCATAGTCTCTTCCTCCTTCTACACAATCATCTACTTCGGAATCAGATGTTATCAGAAGATCAGCGCCCTGGCTCCCTCCACAAAAGCCTTCAGAAGCCGAGCTCTCCAGAGCCAATTGTTCTGGGCCTTGTGCACCCAGACCATGATCCCAGTGGTTCTAATGCATATCCCTGTCACCTTGGTCTACGCATTCGCCCTCTTTGATAAGGACATCGGAATGCTGAGTGGGATGTTATCAATCACTATCGCAGCTTATCCAGCTATTGATCCATTGCCGACTCTTATCATTGTTCCGCATTATCGAGAGGCATTGTTGTGTGAGTTCCTACTGATAAGAATGATCTCCTGATGAGGACTGATTCCAGATTACCTCCGATGCTGCCACCGATCTCCCATTGATGGCGAAGAGGACTCACAAGTTCCCTCAAAGAAGACAAAACAGACAGAAGCTTCCAGATCAAGGGAGGCATCAACTACCTTCTAATTCTTATCAATACTTATCAACCTTATATCTGTATAACTTAGTTGCCTAACCGGTAGACAATGACAATAAATATACACTCCCCAGAGTAACTCTTCCGTTGGAAGAGGAAGAACAAACTATGTTTCCTTGTCTAGGACTAGTATAATCCCAGAGGGACACTGATAATGTTATTGATAACTGGGCACAAACCAGAAGTCTTCCAATTAGGGCTTCAGAATTCCAGAAACGAACAGGAGGGAAGGGGAACGATTCAAGCTGGAATGAACAGTGTCTTCTGGAACTGTATAGTCAGAATCACCTTCAGATCCATCTGGAGCCTTCTGAATCTTGAATCCCCGGAGCCCAGATGTCACAGAGCTCTTGAAGTCCAACTGTACTGTTCAATGCTCCGAACTCCTTTGTTTTCCTAGAAGGTCCCTCTCAGGGCCTTCTGAATCCGATTCCTTCATTCTGACAATGAAGCAACGCAGCTGGGATGCCATCCAAAACCAAATCCAACTTTTCGCCGCTGCCATTTCCTTGTTTCTAAACTCACTTCTGATCTTTCTAATCACAACAAAGTCTCCAAAATCTCTAGGCACCTATCGGTACCTAATGATGTTCATTTCCGGTTTCGAAATGTTCTATTCAATAATAGATGTTCTAGTATCACCGGTAAGTGAGCCTTACGTTTCCAGAACTACAGAGCTCCCTTCCAGTTCTTTCACTCCTACGGCTCCAGCTTCCTGCTAATGATCAACTTGAAAACTTCAATGTTCTCACCGAAAATCACTTTTGTACTGACTTGTAAGCCTCCCAATCAGGACCTTCATCATCTGAACATTCAGCAATCTACGCCGGCCTCTTCGGTTCTTCCCTGGCAATCTTCGGGATCCACTTCATCTACCGCTATTTCATCTCCGTCGGTAGCAAGCTGATCCGCTATTTCCACGGCTGGAACTTGTTGTTCTGGCTCTTACCTCCCCTCTTTCTCGGCTCAATTTGGGCTTCCGTCGCCTCATTCCTCTACCAGAATCCTAAAATCCGAGGCTTCATCCAGGCAAATATCATGGAAACATTCGAGTTAGAAGTTGATGACACATTGTATATTGGTGTGTACTTCTATCAGAAACAAAAGAATGGATCTTTTATCATTGATATAGATGCTGTTATCAGTATGATAATCATCTACTCCAGTATAATCACTTCCTTCTCCACAATCGTCTACTTCGGTTGGAAGTGTTACTGTAAGATTTCCGAACTGGCCGCTTGCACAGAAGACTCTAGAAGTCGTGCTCTCCAATCCCAACTATTCTGGGCCTTATGTATTCAAACTTTGATCCCCGTGATTCTAATGCATGTCCCGGTTACTGTAGTCTATCTATTCGCTTTTCTGGATAGAGATATCGGAACATTGAGTGGTTTCGTGTCCATAACCATCGCTTTATACCCAGCAATTGACCCAATCCCAAATATCATCATTATCAGAGCTTACAGGAAGGCAGTGATAGGTGATAACAAGACAAAAGAATACAGTAACCCATTATATTTCAGAAGCCATGATCAGAATCTTCTGTGGCCGTTCAAATCCCAGGGGCCCTGAAGTTTCCAGAACTCTTCACGTTTCCACGTGAACTTGTAGTAGTGACAGTGACACGTAGCTATCTAACATAACCAGGACAAACCAGAGATAGTCCTCGATGCTCCACGTCACCTTTCTAGCGCTTCTAGCGCTTCTAAAGCCCACCCTTCCAAGAGAAGTATGGGGGCCGGAACGGGAGATTAAGAACTCTACCTGTAAGTCTCCAGAATCCCTGGACCCCTAGAATTGAGAGATTCTTTCCAGCTTGCCCTTTCGGTCTCCCAATGAACCCTGCGAAGCTGTGCAAGCACCAGAGGAACTGCCAGACTGCCCTCAACATCAACTCCTACTGCTCAGACGCTGGAGTCTGCTGCCAGGAGGAACCCTTTGGGAACAAGTCACTGTGCTACGATCGAAGACTGCCACTGTTCGGAGAGGACAAGTGCGAGAAGGATGAGGATTGCAGGAATGACGGGGCGCTTTGCAAATCGGGACATTGCTGTCCGGATTGTGAGTTGTCTCGTGAAGCGAACTTGCATCAATATAACTTTAATTGCAGTCCACTACATCACCAACGTCCCTCTGCAACCACCCACCAACTTCTACGTCAGCAACTATCCATGCATCCCCGGAGAGCCCATCCCTCCGGGTTTCCACTTCGCCTTCTGTTCCAACTCCTCCCAAAGGATCACCTATGTCGGGGAGAAGAACAAGTGTCTGCTGGGCCAGCACATCAACCTGCCATCGAAGTGCCAAACCGACTTTGACTGCTTCCCCAACAACGTGTGCGCCATGATCGGAGATGTTGGGACTTGCTTCAAGGATCCAGAAGTCTGCGAGACGAGCGCTCTCTACAAGACAGTCTGGATCAGCAACCTGATTGCCTTCATCACCATGCTATTCTACTTCTTCTTCCGATCGCTCTACGTCAATCCGGACATTTGGAAGTTCTCGTTCCCCACGACAAGCTTCATCGAGGACGCGATGGATGTCGCCGAGTACAGTTATAGTCGACAAGGAATGAGCGAATGGCATATTCAGCAGATCCGCGAGCGAGCCGAGTTGATGGCGATAAGACAGGATGATCTTCAGATGAGAATGCCGGCGTTTGAGCATGTTCTGGTGAGTCGGGAAGTGCGCTCCGTTGCTAAAAGACGGGTTTTCAGTACTGGTGTGGGATTCTGGTCGATCGACCATCTGAAGCCGAGGACAGTGACAGAGAGATTCGATGGTATGAGGTAGAGATGGAGAAGGCGAAAGAAGCAGAAGCGGAAGCTGAAGGAAGAGTGTTTGTGGAAGAATTTGAAGAAGATGAAGATCACGACTTCTAAACTGAACATTATTTCAATTTCCTCCTTGTTCCAATCTAAATTGACTACCTAATTATCTCACTTATCACTGATAAAATGAACATTTTGATTTGTGAAAGCTTGGCATAGCTTGCACCTGCTCTCCAAGCTCCAGAAGCCAAAGTCTACTCATTTTCAACTTCAAACTCCACCTGTTATCAGCTCACTTTGTTGCCAACATGGACATAACTATGCTTCTCCCAACAAGCTTCAACTCTTCCTCATCCCTTTCCGAAGAAATCCTCTTCAAATTCATAGAAGGCTCCGGGATCTTCTCCGACCTACTTTCCAATCCATGCCTCTTCCTCATGATCATCTACCGTTTCCGAAAGCAAAAAGAAGCCAAACCAGATGACTATGAGCCATTATTCCAACAACTATACTTCTTATCAGCAGTGATAGTGATAACACGAGATTTCCTTCGTATTCAACTACTGTTTATTAGCGACAATGACCGGAAAGCCATGGCAACCAGCCCCGGGTTTCCAGGGATTTCTATCGGAGGATACCTAAGCTTTTTTATCTTGTCGTTCTACTGGTTCCTCGAGGATACAATCATCTGTACCACACTTTTATTCTCCTTTCTATCAGCTGTTCAGAGAATTGTCATCATGTACCAGCCAAAGTTGAAAGTTCTGGTGACCGGGAAAGTTCTCAAAGTTCAGATTCTGATGATTTGGGCTGTAAGTCTTCACTATTACTACATCACACAATGTAATACATATCTTCTAATCATATAAGAGACGTCGAATTTCAAAAGTTTTTATTTCTCTGACAACTTTGATGAGTTTCCCGGATTTCTGTGTTTCTGCCACAGAATTTCGGGAAACTGTCAGAAGCTCTAAAAAATTAGGGGAAAAACACATTTCTTATCAAAAGTATGTCTTTCGTTGAAAAATGTATTCTGATCAACCTCTGGAAAACTTCACAGAAACCAACTGAATATGTTTCTGTGGTTGCGAGGAGATAATGGGGGAAATTCAGTTTCACACAGAAAACGTCTCGATCGTTTTCTGTGGTGCTGATAAAAAAGATGAAAAAATAAAAAGAAACGTGAACATTTATTCGCGTGTACACAGAAAGTGACTCCGTCGGTTTGTGTGTGGAGGGAAGTTGGGCGATGGGGTAGTTGTTGGTGTGCTACAGAGCCGCCGATCTGAAATCTGACACACTCGTGTTCCTCGTGCGCAGTTTTCCTGAAGATGTCAATGCGAACTGTTTGAACTGTTTGACTGTTTGACTTTTTTTTGCGCAAAACTCCCATTTTTCAATTCTTTCTTCCGACGTTTCTCTGGCAAAACTGTCCCAATAGCGTCTTTTGACTTACTTCATCGCAAAACGCTCTTCTGAATCCTGACAAGGCAGCTCGAACTTTTAGAGTAATCAAAGAATTTCCAAGATTTTGGCCTCCACGTCATCTCTACGTGAACGTGAACGAGGTCCAATCTGCTTTATTTCAACCTTTTCTGACGCGAATATCTTGTAAGTCACTGAGAATCGTCAAAAATACAGAAGATTGGCATTCTGTCGTTTACCAGAAACATGCTTTCGGAATCGTGTGAAAAATAAAAATTTGGGAGTTTTGCGCAAACAAAAGTCAAACAGTCAAACATCAAACAAACAAACAGTTCGCATTGACATCTTCAGGAAAACTGCGCACGAGGAACACGAGTGTGTCAGATTTCAGATCGGAAGCTCTGGAGAACACCAACAACTACCCCATCGCCCAACTTCCCTCCACACAGAAACCGACGGAGTCACTTTCTGTGTACACGCGAATAAATGTTCACGTTTCTTTTTATTTTTTCATCTTTTTTATCAGCACCACAGAAAACGTTCCAGGTTCTCCTCCTATTTTCCAGTTTTCAACGTCAATAAATCAGCGACAACTGCTTTTTCGACGACGGACCACACACTGCAGTTGGTGAGTTTTTGAATTCGTTCTGTGTCTTGTCATCACTCTCGTCCCGTTTCACGTGCCCGTCGTGAGAGTGGCACACTGCTATTGTCACAGTTTTTGAAAAACAATTTGTGATAATAGCAGTGACTAAGAAAACGGATAAATGTATTATTTTTTCTCGAAAATAAAATATTTTGATACCATTCATTTTTCTGTTCTTTCAATAAAACTTCTATTGAACACAATGCTTAGTTCTATGACAATGTTTTATTTTTAATGAAAATAAATCACTTTATTATAATAATCACTCGAGCTGATTCTTCTTTTTCTGTTTCACATCGATGCGGAGATTCCCATGCCTGCAAATTGAGTGAATTATCTGATTTCTTCCGCTGATTATCATTTTTCTTTTTTTAGGTCCTTTTTTCTTCTCGATACTCCCTTTTTTTCATTAAAAACCTGAATTCCCCTTTTAAAATCAGTTACTCGAATTTGAATTCGCGCGTTTTTCCTGGTGTGCGCTTGCAGCCTCCCAACGAGTGTCCGCTATTTCACGGCGATGGGGCGACTACCTCAAGCGGAGTTTCCTAGGCCACGGCCAATGTTACTGTTGGCGGCGACGCTCCGCCCACTTTTTTCAATTTAGTACTGGGAGTTGAGGTTTTTTGCAGATTTTGCGGCCTGCAAGCAATTTTATCGAAAACCGATCCTTAACTTTGTGAAGCATAAAATTACCGATTTTTTGAGCCAAGAACCAGCTCAAAAGACGCACTCTTAAAAAAGTAGATAGCTTTTTTAGTTTTGCACTGAAAAACTGGAAAAGTGTCAATATCTCCGTTCTTTCGCAATATTTTCACAAATCGATCCTTAACTTTGTAGAACAGAAAAATACAAATTTTTTAAGCCAAGAACGAGTTCAAACGATGCACTTTCAAGAAAGTAGATAGCTTTTTAAGATGTCAACAGTGAGCTGTGAATGTTTATTTTCGAAGTAATTCCGTGTCGGATGTGAAAAGTATTTCATACTTTATTCGAAAATGTTTTTTCCATTTTTTTAAAGCTTCAAATTCTTCGAAACAAGCACTTTCAAGATCGTTTTTTGCTATTTTATTTCGAAAATTCCCTCGAAAAAAGGCGCGCCGCAGTCTTGCAAAAACGCGTGCGCCTATTGCAGATGTCGGCGACCAATCAGCGACGTTGGCCCCGCCCCTCCCTCGCGCGCTGATTGGTGGCCGCGTTTCCCAAAACTTTTCAACGGGGGGTAGTCGCCGCATCGCCGTGATATTTACGTTAGAGTAAACTTCCCGAATTTTAGGACGATGAGCCTGACGAGGATTTCTCGGCTTTTTTGAGCGAAGAAGAAAATGTGGAGAACAATGTGAGTGATTGCGACGAGGAAGAAGCTGGAATTCCATGGGAAAAAGCTGAAGAAGTTGAAAGCCCGGAGGAAATTGGTGAGAAATTCGAAATTTTCACAAAAATTTTCCAATTTCTGTTTTCAGAGATCCCACGAGAGCAAAGAGATCCTCTTGATTTGGGAACTTCTCTGTTGGATTCGCTTCTCGGCGAAGCGCTCTCCGGGGAAGAAGAAATCCGAGTGGAGGGACTTTTCGACGACTTGGAAGACGAGGAAGCGCCGGAGAAAATCGATCGGAAACGACTGGAAGATGATGATAGTGGAATCGAAGTAAGCCAATCGGCGTCAGAGGAATCTAATGCGACGGAGAGCAAAAGCAGCGAGTTCTCGATCGACACCTACCTGCAGTACATTGCGGAGGAAGAGCACGCGGTGCCGATTGATGATGTGCCAGATTTTGCGTCCAAGAAGTGAGTTTCCAGCCGAGGTTTCATAAAACAAAGTGTTTTTCTAGAAACGTCTACGGAACCACTTTCAACATCCGCACCGGCTCGATCCATCGTCCGCCACGCTTCGAGTTCGCTCGTCGTGACACCCGCTGGATTGATACTTGCAAGGAAATGACTTTCGACCCGAAGAAGCCCGTTCGCAAGTTGCTCACCCTTGGGAAAATCGTCGAAACTGTCCAGAAGAACACGAAAATCGATCTTTCCTCCTGCAAATCCACGGATGTTTACTGCAAAACGGCCGAGGAGATGGCGGCGATGGAGACTCATCACATCCAGCAAATCATACGTGACGCCTTCAACTCTCGCCGTCTCGCAGTTCTGCTTCTCGGCGTCGACAAGAACGGACTGGTTACCGGGTGCAAGACGAATCCCGGAAAACAGGACAACCTGCGTCTCGCACTCGACACGGCGATCCAAACGGAGTTCGTGCCGCCCGTGGAGAACGTTCTCGACGCCATCGACATCAAATTCGTGAGAATCGACGGCGAGAAGGACACGCATCTGATCGTGATTCGTGTCAAGCAGCTGCGGAATCAGAAGTACTTTTTAAAGTCAGAGATGGAATGATTTAATCTTGTTGCCATGTTGTTGTTTGCAAATATTGCTCCCTAATCATTGACTGTTTGCAAAACATTATCCTGTTTTTTATGTCAAATCCATTCCAAAAAAAAGTTGAACTTTGGAAATTGATTGGTTGTTTCTGTTGCTTGTAGTGGTTAGAATGCTATCTTTTTCCTATTTTCAAAGGATCCTCCCCCTTTACGATTCGCCAAACTTCCCTCCAGATGCCTCCAAAATGCACAGTCCGCTACGGCACCTCAATAATGCCGTTCTTCGCCAAACTCCTCGACGCCGTCCCGCCGAGCCCATCGGACTTTGCCAATTCCCGACTCTTCCCAGCGGAGAATCGGATCGCTGAAGCGCCAGAACTCAAGGATCTCAAAAGACCGTTGTTGTCAGCGATACTGTCGGCGATTAGTGATCAGAAGGCGTTGTATCTCTGGCAGAAGGCGCAGATTGAGGAGATGGGACTCAGTGCGTTCAAGAGTATGGTGAGTTCGGCTTTCGTGTCGAGACCCAATACGTCAAATTGTGGATGTTTATTGATTTTTCCAGAAAGAATGGCTCTTGGGACTCAAGTTCACTCGAGAGTCGAAGAATTGCTCAAGGTCAGAAGTGGAAAGGGACGGAGAAGCGAGCAGGATCTACTGGACATTGTAACAATTCAAGTTCCCGCTCAAGATTTGATTTTCCCTGTTCCAGATCAAAAAAGAGCGACTCGTCGAACTGCAGAACTACATGAAAAGCGCTCTCCCACTGATTCTCGAGATTCAGAATCCGTCGACGGCGATTTCCGAAAAGAAAGTGAGACATCCGACGCTGGCTTATCAGGGACGGTTCGATGCAGTCGTGCAGTACAGGTAGAGCGTGCTTCTGTTCTTATCGATAATTGGAATGTTTAGAGATGAATGGTCCATTCTCGACTGGAAGACAGCTCCCGCAAGGTCATCATTCAGTAAACTTGGAGAAGACAGGTAGGGAAATGCGCTCTACTGCTTTTTTCTTCTCAAAAATGGTCGGAAATTCCGGTTCCGGCTAGTTCTGCTCTACTGTGTCCCACCCACATTTGAAATTTCCAGTTTGTCATACACGAGCTACGTCCGCCAACTGGCCGCCTACGCCTCGGCCTACAACCACGACATTCGCTTCGAGACCCTTCCCATCGTAAAATCGGGATTGTTGGTCAGTCTGAAAGAGGACGGATCGCCGGCCGAAGTGTTCCGAGTTGGACAGGAAGAGATGGAGAAGACGTTCGGAGACGTCACGCAGAAACTCGAGGAATTCTGGACCAAAGTGGCGAATGCTGGGAGTCCAACGCTGGATTTGGCTTACAGACCGCCCAAAACTAACTGATCGGCCGATTGATATTGATTATTTTTAACATATCTTTTAAGAAGACTTTATCGCAAAAACCCAATAAAATCAGTTTAAACCCAATAAACTCAGTTCTTTTTCCCATTTCTCTTGCGGGCGTCAAACTCTTTCTGCCGATTTTGCGGGAGCTTGCCCTTTTCATCGAGGCTCTCGATTCTAAAACACGAAATTCTCATTCGTACCCAGATTCCCTCTTACCTTCGACGGATAGAGTCCGACGAGCGCGTCGGTCCTCCCAAGTGTGGAACTTTCTCGGCGTACGCTTTCAAACTCGAGTATGTGGTCAGTGGAGTCATCTCGATAAACTTAAGCAATTTTTTGTCTTCTTCCTCAGAATAATTTTTCTGAAATGACATTGAATTGAGACAGATGGCACGTGAATTAGCTCACATTCCGTTTCGTTTGGGTCCTTGTCTCCAGCGATCTTTCCGAAGTAGAGTACAGCGGAGATTTGACCGGCTCTCGCGTCTTTTTTGAATTCTTGTCTTCAGGAAACAACTTGTACTGAAAAAAACCTATCGTGTTTAAATTTATTGATTGTTTTTCCAAGTTTTTTATCACTAGAAAACTAAACAAAAATTTTTTTCGGGAAAATTCACCAAACAAAAACTAACTATCCCTACTCGTGACCCCGAATTTCCTCAATTTTTCCCCCTTTTTTCCAGTTTTCGAAATTCGTAAGAAACACAAACTTGAGACTCCAGAAGCGCATCCTTCGCGTCCATCATCTGATTCCACCTAGCAGCAGCTCGGTGTTTCCAATGGCCGTGTCGCATGTACTCCGGTTTCGCAGTGTCTGGAATGTTTCAAAATGTTTCACGAAAGTTAGGAACAGAAAATCACCATTCTTGCATCCGACAAAAGAAGCGATCATTTGTTTGTCCTGTACGGTTGGAGTTTCTATCCATATCGAATATACGCTGAAAATTGATGTTTTGTACAATCGGAAGTATTGGCTAACAAACTTTTTCCGCGAGAGCGGCTGGTAGACCATCAGTTTGCAAACAAACTCGTTCCGCCCCTTCTCGCCGTACCACGACTCCTCAAACTCTCCAAAATCGTGGTTGATTTCATAGTTTGATTCCTTGCTTTGAACGGTGAATCCTTTTTCATCCACAAGAATCGTGCAATTGTTGTGCTTAACCTCCGAATAATCGAATTTCCTGTAGACGACGCAACAATTGTCAACCTCCATTGGCCTTCTACGTCTGTCCCTTCCGGCCGCAGTCCGGGTGCTCAGCAGGTTGGGCTCCACCGATTGAGCAGTTCGGATCGAGTCCAACGAGATCGATTCGTGAGCGGTACGAAGCTGGCTGAGCTCCACCTCGGAGATCTGATTCTGCTTGACAAACTCCCGTTCGAGACGCTGGCACGTGGATTGGTCAAGGAGCTTGATGAGTTGAGCGAAGGTGGACTTGACCTTGTGAAGATCAACTCCCTGCGTATCATCGTCTTGAATCTCGAGAGCAGTAGTCACATCCTGCGAGGATCTACTGAAAAGTTACAGGATTCAGATTAGAAGGATTCAGAAGACCTCACCTCATCTCAGACAGAATCTCGACAGCGGTGCGCACGTCCTGGGACGAGCGGATGGTTTCAATCTCGCGAGCAGTCAGCACGGATTGGGTGCTGCCGGATGGGGTGGCGAAGCTGCGAGCCGTGTTCACACCGGTCTCCGGGGCTTCCTCAATCTCCAGACACGTCTGGACATCAGCGGATTCCGCATCTCCGTGGAGCGAAGAGCCAAGTTGGCTGGATTCGGCTTCGAAGAGCTGGTTCTGCTTGACGAACTCCCGTTCGAGACGCTGGCACGTGGATTCAAGGAGCTTGACGAGTTGAGCGAAGGGGAACTTGACCTTGTGAAGATCAACTCCACGTGGCGCTGGAGCTCCGGAACTGTGGCTTTCATTGAGGTTGCGGTTGGAAGTGGATCCCTCGACAGCGGTACGAGTGTCAGCTTCAGTGTGCGTTGGGAAGTACACCTTGCCATTGATGATTTGCGGAGTGACAATGGCATTGTCAAGGGAGTCGAGTTGAGCTCTGAAAAGAAGAAGAAAGGAGGTGATATCTATCAGATGGACCTTACCGAATCTCCTTGGCATTCACCGGAGTGCCAATGAGGAACGGACGGTTTGGTGCGTCTCTCGAGATGTTCTGATTCTCGTCGCTCTGATTCTGAAGATCGCGAAGCAGGTACTCCGAGTCAACCTTCTGAACCAGCTGGGCCTTCTGTTTCGAGGAGTTGCCATCGAGATCCGTGAGCACGTACTGGGAGGCATTGGGCTTGAGTTGCTGGCTGAGCTCGTTTCCGTATTGTTCGTAGAGATACTTGCTCTGCTCGTTCGATGGGTTCATGTTTTCTGGAAGATAAGGAGTTCGAGTTGGAATCCGGATTCTAGAATCTGAAGCTTTACCTTTCGAGTTGCTAGTTGCTCCTATTCTCGTAATAAATCGAAACTGCCAGATCTTCCTGATAAGACTGACGTGGAACTCTATCTAGGGCACGGTCAAGTTCACGTGAGCCTCCCAGCTCTCACGTCAATCGTGCTCAACTGGAAATTAGAGCTCCCTGGCTCATTCCCGAGCTCAGAATCTGAGTTCCCAGTGTCTTCAGTGACTTGTGATGTAGGACATCCAAAGAAGCGTTTTACTTGCGTCACGGTTTCTGGAATTCTTATCTGATAACGTACTGATAACAGGAACTCACTTCTAGCACATGTTTTGTACTCGGTGATGATCGTCATCGTGGCGATACTGTCCATTGGGGGATACAGACTAAATAGGGAAAACAAGAAGCCGGACTGGATGGATATTTTTAGGTTGAAAAGGGGTAAAAGAAGGACTGGACCAGTTGGGAGGGCAAGGAGGAAGAATGGAAAGGCACTTTGAGCCAGGAGAGCTTTGAAGAATTGGGTCTCTCAGGCGCCGATTCTTTTTGGACATTGCTTTCAGTCGGAGGTTCATTTCTCGACGCATTCTGAGAGCACAATAGGCAATGATAACCAGGTCAAGCACAAGAGCTAGGCAGATTGTGATCAAGCAGATCAGATTCTTCCATCGAATTCCATTCTCGTTATAAGGAATCATTGCGAATCTTGGGATTTCTGTTATCCCTAACTCATAGATCTTCAAGATCTCCTCTCGCATGTAGTCATCTGAATAGTCATCGGGATCCATAAGGAATATTATGAGAAGACCCCTCCTCGTTCCTGGTCTCATAAACCTTTGTTAATGTTACTGGTTTATCTGCTTTCTAGAATTGCAACAGGAAAGGGTGGATAGAATACGAGATAGAATGAGACATGGATTGGTTAGGATAGGGTTGGATTGGATTGGATTGGATATACTGGTATGTAGGAGCTAGAGTATAAAGGTGAAAGATAGTTACTATGGATGTGAAATAGTTAGATAGTTAGATAGCGGTTAAAAGTATATAGTCCTCCAACTTAGCTGATGTATTTCTTCAAGCGGTCCTTGTGCACAATCATACTCCGTTCCGTGCCACTTCTTGTCGAGCGTCCAGGAACCATTACGGTCACGTTAGGTCCATCGACTCTCGTCACTCGATACGGGCCCAAGAACTGCTGTTCCAACTTGTGAGCGTGTCCTTTTCGCAGCAAAACCAAGTCCCTGATGTGGAATTGTTCGTTCTGAATTCCTTTCTTCAGTCGAGCTGCTTGACGGGCGTTTATGGCTGCTTGGTTTGCCTTTACTGCTTCGCAGAACCGGGTTCTTCGATCTTTATTCACGGTTCGGGCGAACTGTTCGAACGGGACCTGATGTTGACTGGGCAACGGACATGCATTGCTCCAGGGAGTACCTGGTGTGAATGTATGTACTAGAAGGTACGGAGTCTGCTTTGTTGAGGCATGTAGACTCCGATTGTATGCGTGCACTGACGTTTGGACCACTTGATCCCATTCCTTATGCTGTGCTCCGGTGGTAAACGATCGCAGCGTTTGTTCCAAGGTGTGGTTGAATCTTTCGACCTGACCATTTCCCTGGTGATGATATGCTGCAGTCTTGTGGTGCTGAACTCCAAGTTCTTTCATCTTCTCTTGAAAGCGTTCGGACATGAAGTTGGTGCCCTGATCTGTTACGATGGTTCTTGGTAGTCCGAACCTCGAGAATAACCGATCTTGGAGGGTGTCCAATAGTGTTTCCGCTTTCTGGTCTGGCATTGGTTCACACACTACGAACTTGGACATAGCATCGGTGATCACCAAGACGTGGCGATTTCCTCTCGTCGTTTGTGGTAGAGGGCCGATGAAATCCATGTGGACTCGTTGGAACGGAGCCCAAGCTTCCGGAAATGCAAACAATGGAGCTTTCGTTCCTCTGTGAGCAGGATCCTTGTTCTTCTGACATTGATGACACGTATCCACTACGCGCTTGACGATCGCCATCAAGTTGGTGGTGAACAGGAGCTCTTTTGCCTGAAAGTAGGTTTTGTCTCGGCCTAAGTGACAAGCTCCAAATGAAGATTCGTGGATCTGCTTCACTAGCTCCTTTGCATATAGCGATGTGTCTGGCAAAACAATGGTGGGTGGAACTCCTTCTCTTTCCAGATGATAGATGATACCATCTTTAAACACATGCTGACTGAGTGTCTCTCGCATCATTCTCAATTCTCTCGAAGTTCTCTGCTCTTCCTCGATTTTCTCCTTATCAAGACCCATCATGACAACCGCATTGATGCTCCTCTCCTCTGGGTGGTTTCTGGAGAGCGCATCCGCAACTGCGTTATGTTTGCCGGCTCTATAGACAATGTCTATATTGTATGCTTGGAGCGTTATTTGATACTTGGCGAGCCGGCCTTGTAAGTCTCTGCGGTAAAGAAGTGCCTTTAGAGGCGCATGATCGGTAATCACGGTAGTCTTCGCCCCTTCGATATACGGCCGGAATTTGCTCACAGCGAAGACTAAACCAAGGGCCTCAAGTTCAATCGCGGCGTAGTTCCTTTCGTGTTTATTGTAAGTCCTGGATGCATATGCAACTACGCGAAGATCGTCCTCCTTCTGGGCTTGATGTTGCATGAGCACGGCGCCAACTCCTTTCCCCGACACGTCCGTTTCAATTACGAACGGCTGACCGAGTTGAGGAGCTGCGAGAATCGGCGCGGAGATCAGAGCCTGCTTGAGCTTCTCGAAGGCGTTCGTTTGATCCTCACCCCAAACGAACTCCTCTTCTTTCCTTGTCAGCTTCCTCAGAGGTTGAGCTATGACGGAGAAGTTCTTGATAAATCTCCGGTAGAACGACACCAGGCCAATGAATGATTTGATGGCAGTGACATTCGCTGGTCTCGGGTATCGTGCTACAGCCTCAGTTTTTCCTGGGTCGGGAAACAAGCCGTCCTTCGATACCATGTAGCCCAAGAATTTGATCGTGTGCTGACAAAATTTGGCTTTCGATGGCTTCAGTTTCATTCCCGATCGACGGATCGCACGAAGAACTTCTTCGATGTCTTGCAGGTGCTCTTCTGATGTGCTGCTTGATATGATGATGTCATCAATGTAGCACAAAACCTTGGCTTTGAGTGGCTTGATGAGAGCGTGCATGATCCTCTGGAACGTTCCAGGGCTTCCTTTGAGTCCCATTGGCATGACCAAGAACTCAAAGACTCCCATGAATGTCGCGAAAGCCGTTCGTTCCGAGTGCTCCTCGTCCATCTTGATCTGGTAGAAACCACTCGCGAAGTCAAGCGTTGTGAAGATGACACTGCTCGCAGAAATATCCAGAAGTTCCTGAAGATTCTGGTTCACACGAGCAGCAACGAGAACGTCGGCTGACCTACTATTGAAAATGGCTAGAAGAGGACTAGGAGTCAACAACGTCGATGTAGAATACATCGCTGCAGACGTCAGGGACGAATATCCTATCCCTGGAATCAATGCAGTCTTACATAAGACCAATCACGGGAGACTTCCGATCATCAAAGTCAGAGCCAATGGAAGATTACTGCATGCTCTTCTAGACACTGGAGCAGGGATTAGCTACGTACCCATCACCTCAGTCTACCTGGAGGAGATTGTACCGACAAAAGCAAGATTAGCTACGGCAGTAAATGGTTCCTCAGTCCATTTCTTAGGAGAGACGTCTCTGAAGATACAGATTGGAGAAGCCATGATCGACCACACTCTTCTGGTATCGCCGGAAAACGATTGTCCAGCAGAGATGTTATTGGGATCTGACTTTATCAGGAAGCTGAATGGGGAGGATTGGATCGTGAATTTTGACTTGATCAAAGGAACGGTAACGATCGGCGAAATGAAAATCCCCATCTGTTATATCAACGCTCCTGAAAGAATGGAAGTATACCCTGTGAGAGTAAGAAACACGATGAACATTCTACCGATGTCAGAGGCTATCATCCCAGTATGGTTGGAAGGATTTCGAAAGGAAGATACCGAGAAGGAATGGCTTCTGGAAGACAACCAGAGAAAAGGTGAACAATTGTATATGGTAGCAAGAACGGCAGTGAAAGTTGATCGAGAAGGCAGCTCCATGGTATCCATCTGGAATCCGTCGGCAATGAAAATCAGTTTCTCCAAGGGAGAGTGCATTGGAAAAGCTACTCGCCTGACGGAAGAAAATGATCCAGGAGAGTATGTTCCGCCGGAAGCAAATTGGGAAAAAGAACTACCGAAGTTCCCAAAGCCAACTCCAGAAGGATACAGAGCATCGGATCAGATTGACCTCTCAAAGAGTGTCTTCACCGAAGATCAGAAGCAGATTCTGAGAGATATCATCGATCGAAATGGAGAAGCTTTTGTAGGACCCGATGGTCATTTGGGACTCTACAACGGACCGATCAGACATCGAATCGACCTGATTCCGAACTCGAAGATGCCTCCAACACGGAATTATCGGATTCCATTGGAGAAACGAGAGGAAGGGCGTAAGCAGGTTGACACAATGTTGGATCAGGAAATCATCAGACCGTCATCATCGGCATTTGCTGCACCAGTCGTCTTGGTAAAGAAGGCCGGAGGAGACTCCTGGCGCTTCTGTGTCGACTTCAGAGGAATCAACAACATCACTGAACCAGTGCAGACGGTTCTCCCGGGTGGAGCCCAACCTGCTGAGCACCCGAACCGCTCAGTCCGTGGAGCCCAACTTGCTCAGTGTCTACTCGGCTCGTAGCCCCGGAACGTTCACCAAGAACGAAGGGGTCTTGACTGCTCAATCGCCGGAGCCCAACATGCTGAGCACCCGGACTGCTCAATCGGTGGAGCCAAACCTTCTCAGCGTCAACTCGGCACGCGACTTGACCACCATGAGCCAGCTGAAGGCCCGCTCTCCAGGAGTCCTCACTGATCAGCCACTGGAGCCGAACCTTCTCTCGACTCGCACCGCCCGTTCCAGCTCGTCCGTCTCTTCGCTCCACGGAGATTCGGAGCCGATTTGCACACGGACTGCGGCCGGAAGAGACGGAAAAAGAAGGTCAATGAGGATTGATAACTGCTCCATAACCTACAGGAAATTTGACCATTCGGAATCTGTGCACAACCACTGCACAATCAATGTCGACGAGAAAGGCTTCCGTATCAGAAGCAAAGAGTCCAAGTTTGAAATTTACCACGAGTTTGTCGAGTTCGAAGAGTCGTTTTATAGAGAGCCTGGCAGAAACGAGTTCATCTGCAAGCTGATGCTCTACCAGCCGCTCTCCCGGGAAAAGTTTGTTAGGCAATACTTCCGATTGTACAAAACATCAATTTTCAGCGTCTATGCTATCAAAATCAAGACTCCAACCGATAAGGACAAACAGGCAATCGCATCATTCGTCGGAGTCGCGAATGGTGATTTTCTGTTCCTAACTTTCGTGAAACATTTTGAAACATTCCAGACACTCCCGAACCGGACTTCATGAAGTACGGAAATTGGAAGTACAGATGTGCCGCTCGATTCAACGAACTATTGGACGCCAGAGATGCGCTGCTGGAAGCTCAAGTTTGTGTTTCTTACGAATTTCGAAAACTGGAAAAAAGGGGGAAAAATTGAGGAAATTCGGGGTCACGAGTAGGGATAGTTAGTTTTTGTTTGGTGAATTTTCCCGAAAAAAAATTTTTGTTTAGTTTTCTAGTGATAAAAAACTTGGAAAAACAATCAATAAATTTAAACACGACGCACGTCGTAATTTGTACTTTGATCAACTCAAAAGTGATGAAATAAACTATTTACCAAAGCCCATAGCAAAACCAAAAACATGATCGATCACCCCTGAAAGCCGCAATTATGCTGGGAACCTATGACAAATCAAAACTCAACGAAACACGTGCCGACCAATCTTCTTGGTCTTTTCGAGGATCTAATTGGCACCTTTCGAAGAAATGTTTTGTCTAACTTCACAGAATACATTCTCTGAAGCATGCCTGTTCTAAAAATCCTGCTAGGAATCTTCCTTGGAGTGCTTTCCCTAATCGGGGTGATATTGAACTTCATAGTGCTTGTCCCCGTTTTTAAATTTGCATTCTTTCAAAACAAGAGCCCTATCTATGTCTTATCATTTATCAATATCATCCTGGACATTGTCAATTTACTGTTCACAGTCTTCTACTTGGTACCATCCATTATTTCTAATGTAAGCCAACCTCAATAGCCCCACCGTAACCCATATTTCAGGCTTACTTCTTCACCGACCTGAAATCCGGAACCTTATCAATCCTCATGGGAACATGCTTCATGTTCCTCTGGTACCTGGGCTCTATCACTCAAATCGTCATGGCCGTGAATCGACTGGTAGTCATATATTTCCGAAGAAGTGATGTGTTCACTCGGTACAACATTGCCATCTTGTTTTCGGGAATAGTCCCTGCTTGTTTGTTCTTGGCGTACATGGCTCAATATGGGTTTGTGTGTTGCTCGTGAGTTCCAGAACAGCCAGAAAGCTTCAGAAGTCACTAACGTTTTCTTCAGATTCATCTTCGACCACGTCGTCCTCTCCTACTCGTACAATCACATCGGAGACCTCGAGAACTACCCAAACCTTTTCATTGACCTACCACTCAACACCTTCAGCTCCACCACTGCCCTTATCTGTTATCTGATAGTAAGAACCCCTCCGAGTCTTCCAGAACATTCCGATTCTTCAGATAGTGTGGACAGTCCGTAAATCCACCCGAGGAATCGCTTCAACCATCCAAAGGCCCCAAAAGAACCGAGAAGTCGTGTATGCCATGCAGTTCTGTGTCATCTCGATTCTCTACACCTTCTCATGGATCACATTCCGCCTGTTTCCAGTTCTAATTGGAAATAGTCGTCCCGAATGGTTCATCTTCATTTCAATTGCTGTCACTGTCAATAACAGTGCTAATGCTATCATTTATCTTATCAGCAATCAAGAAGTGTTAAGGAACTTGAAGTCTAGTGGGCTTTTCAGTAAAGCTAGCAATTCACAGACATTGGCGATTACATAAAATGTTTCTTATCATCTGATTAAACTTGTGGTTGTATTATACTTCTTCTAGTCGCTAATTCTTCCCAAATCGGATAGATTATGTCAGTGATCCACGCCTTCCAATTGTCTTGTGAGACGATATAGGAAAAGCAGATGACTATAGGGATGAAGGATGATACCATGCCGCCAAAAAAAAGCATGAAGGCTTCAGTGGACTCCAAGTCGTCGTAGAACAATCCGATGAAGTCGAAGAGGATACGGAGGTAGGTGTAAATCTGAAAAATGGAATAGAGTGATGTAATCTTAACTGATAAAGGCTTCAAGCTTACTTACTGTTAAGAAAGTGTAAATTGGAACAAACTGATAGAGCAGATGACTTTTCCAGTGGACATGTTGATCTGTTAACTTAGAGACCAGCTTGTAGAAGTGTCGGAAAATGAGTATTGTAGCTAGCATGGAACCAGCAAATAGCATACGGTAGGTAACAATTGGAAGTGTTAGCTTGCCAACCAAGCAGTCGAAGGAGTCTCCCTGCGAGGGTTCGAACAGACATCTCCCATGAGTCAACCAAAAGTAATGAAGGGGAAGTGTCCAGCAGATAGCAATCAGGAGAAATCTTCCGGTGACCAGGAACTTGTAGCTGGATAGGTAGACTAGGACGATCCTTTGAGTTGCCGCGAGGAAGGAAAAGATTAGAACGATCTGGACGAATGTGTCATTGAGCATGAATAGCATTGCTTGGAGGAGAATGGAAACCATGAACATAAAAAAAGTAAATAAACTTTGTTTTGAGATTTCATCTCTTGTCGCTGGCTCGTAAAACGAGAAGATGCGGCAGATATCTCGAAAGATAACAATTCCAGCTGATGAATAGAAGAGTTGGCTGAATATAAGGCTGTGATAGTTCTCAGATTGTTTCTTTTTCAGATTCCGATAAACTATCAGTAATATCAGTAGGAAGTGAGAGAAGGTTTCACAGATAACACTGAAAGTGATAGCGATTGATTGGATGAGGGGAGAGGGAGCATTGGTGGAATTGGTGGCCCAGGAGATGTCCATTCTGGTCTTTGAGGTTGATCAAAGAGGAAAGTGTGATTAGGTGGCAGGTGGAAAGGCGTTTTTTTTAATGAATTTAAGATGAAATTTCAGTGATTACTAGTTGAAAAATTTGTATGAACCAATTCCTCAAACTGTCTTGTGATGCAATGTAGGACAACGAGACAACTATTGGGATCCATGAAGAGACGATGGATCCACCGAGAATCATAATGACTTCACTAGCAAACACATTGTTCTGGAGCCAACCCATAGCATCCAAAAGGAATCGAAAGCTGGTGTAGAGTGTCAGGATAGTGTAAATGGACACGAACTGAAAGAGAAGATGCTTCTTCTGATAGTAATCTTCTGTTGTCAATTGAGAGATGAGTTGGTAAATGTGAAAGTAGGTCAGGATAGTTACAAGTATTCCAGTGGCGAAGAACACACGATAGATGACAATGACAAGGTTCAATTGATAAGAACAGTTATCAATTAAGCAATTGGCTCGAATCATCCAGAAGTAGTGAAGCATCAGGAACCAGAGCATTAGTGATGGGTATGGCAAGCTTTTTCCTGTTATCAGGTGCCTGTATTTGGGAGAGTAGATAGTTATCAGTCGTTGTATTGCTGCTAGGAATGATAAGAGGAGAATGATATTGATAGAGATGTCATTGAGCATCAGTGATATCCAAACAGTTCCGAGAAAAGCCGAGCTCAAGAGTAGAAACAAAATGTTTGTAGCCCAATCCTCGCTAACTTTCGCTGGATTAAAGAACGAAAGAAGTCTGCTCAAGTCTCGGAACAGAACCATTGCAATACAAAAGTAATAAAGTTGACTGAATATTGCATCATGGTAGTTTGTGACTCCCTGCTTCTTGTATCTCCTGTAGATTATCAGCAAGAGAATCATAATGTTACTGATAACATCGAAAGTGATACAGTAGATCCCAATAATGTGTGATAAAGCTGGAGGGAAAGGGACAGTAGAGTTGGATGGGTTCGTCGCTGTCAAGTATTGAAGATCCATTGGGGAGTCGAGGGAGGTGTCGAGAAAAGCTTTGAGAAGGGAATTTATGAAGGGGCAGGTGGAAAAGCAAAACATGTAGGTTGATAGTTAAAGAATCAAAGATTTATTCATCAATCACTTCAACAAACAAAGATTTCATTATAGTTGAGGCATACGCGCTCTACTGGACAAAACGAACATCAAGCTCATTTTCGTTTTGTTCAGTAGGGCGCGAATGCCTCGATATAAGCTCTCATCCCGAAGTGATATCTCTCAAGATCGGCCCGACAATTTGCAAGAACCAAGCTCTCAAATTGTCCTGTGATACGAGATAGGAGGTTGAGACAACGATTGGAATGAGAGGGGAGACAAGTGTGCCAGAGAAAACTATGAAAATTTCATTGTATCTATGATTTTTCAGTATTGGGAAAACGCTAAATAGTACGCTGATTGTTGTGTAGGCCTGAAAAATAAAAGAGTGTTTTACAAGGGAGATGCGTAGGTTTACCGGGATAGATTTAGCTGAAACTTGGCAGAAGGGTAGGCTATGGCCCCAATAGCTTGTTTTGCATGTAGCAGAAGCTTACCCACTGAAAAAGCTCTCGGATCCCATAAATTAGGACCGTGACAAACCCTTCTGCCAAGTTTCAGCCAAATCTATCTAGGTCACCCCACACATTTCCGTTGTTAGGATTGATTTGAATGATTACCAGTAACACAGTATGAATAGGCACAAACTGATAAAGAAAGTAGTTTGTATTGTAAGCATCACCTGTGTCCAGTTGAGAAATCACTTTGTAAATACGCACATAGACGAAAATAGTGATAAAGATTGATATTGCAAAAACAATGCGATAAATAAGAACAGAAACTTGTAGATTGCTAGAGCAAACCCATCCCGTGTCTCTTGACCATTTTAGTAGGCACTGTCCTCAAAGAAAAGAAATATGAAAAAGCGAAATTCAAAATATGAAGGACTAACCATGTGTTAACCAGAAGTAGTGCAAGGGAAGTAGCCAAGTGATGATTATCAGGAAGACTAGAGACTTGCCGGTCACTAGGAATACATACTTGGGGAACTTCATGACAGTGATTCGTTGGACTGCTGCCAGGAAGGAGAACATGAGAATGATGCTGACAAATGTGTCATTGAGCACTAACAGTGAGTACAGTGATATCATGAATGCAATGTTCAATATTTGCAGTAAAATTTCTAGAAATTCATTCGATTCACTCTTTATCTGCGGATCGAATAGTGATAGAAGTCGCGAGAGGTTTCGTAGAATTACAACTCCAGTTGATAAATAGTATACTTGAGAGAATATCAAGGAGTGATGGTTTTTCACTTGGTTCTTCTTGAGCTTCTTGTAAATCATCAGCAAGATTAGCATAAAGTTATTGATGAAATCGAAGGCTAGACTGTATGCAGCAGATAACTTTTTTATCACAAGAAAGGCGTCAGCTGTCGGAGATAATGTTTCGTTTGAGAATATGACAGTTAGATCCATGAAGACTATTGCTCCTTTTTTTGTGAAAAGAGCAATATCAGAGTTGTGACGCTGTCTACAATCTAAAAAAGAAAGCAGGTGATTGACCTTGTCTCACTACTCATTTCCCAATTCTCACAATTTCGACATTTATTCCTTTTCAGCTGGACAAGCCTCTCAGAACTAAAAGAAGACGAGCTCTCGCCCATTTTCGCAAGTTATCCACAGAAGCAATGTACGAGAAGGCAATGACAATTGGAATCAGCGGAGAAATGCAAACTCCAGTGAAAACTGTTATGAATGGAGCAGCGTCCAGGTCAAAGTAGGAGAATCGGGAGATAAGGTCAGAGATGAAGCCGATAGCGGTGTAGGTCTGAAAGTATATCAGAAGTGCATGTAATTCTGGAAGACAATTGAATCTGATGACCCTCTCCTAGGCATAATCGCCGATGAGCTTGTGAAATTGTGTAAGATACCGTCGCGAAAGCAGGAGTCTGGACGAGCGAAAAAGAACGTGAGAAAACGACAAACGGCAGACAAAGCAGAGAAAACTCTTTCGTTTTCTAACACTCTTTTTCGCTCGTTCAGTAGAGCACATACTCCTGCGTTATGCCGCGACGGTAATCACTGTCTCTCACAAGCTCGCTCCAGTTTGACTAATAGACAACTGATTGCATATTTACCGTGAGAACCACATGAATCGGAACAAATTGGTAAAGCAGGCTCCGTTTACTGGAGATTGATACTTGAGTGATTAGCTTGTAGAAGTGATAGTAGATCCCAATGATTATCACCATTGATATCAGGAACACAGTGCGGAAGGCCAGAACTATAATGGATGTGTTCTCAAGGCAAAATGTGTTGGCGTCAATGTCTTTGGCCAAACATATGCCTTGTATGGCCCCGAAGTAGAAAATGGAGAAGAGCCATACAATGACGATAAGAACTTTCAAATATTTCCTGAATTAGGTCAAGTTCAACTGAATGTAAGGGCATATTTTGCGCTCCCCAAACGCTCTGGGTCTCTCAATTTAACATGCCCTTTTTTCCAATCGTGGCAAGACCCACAGCCCTTGGCGAGCTGCCAAGTGTCACCGTTTGGGGAGTAGTCTACTTACCCGGTGATTAGAATTCTGTACTTCTTCCCATAAACAATTGCAAACTTTTGAGCGGCTGCGAGAAGGGAAAACATAAGAACCACTATGATAAGAATGTCACCGATAGTGATAAGGACCTGGATTCCAATCACAGTTATCAGCTGCATAGTCAAGATCACCACGTTCAGGAAAGGATTCTCAGAAACTTGGAAAGTTGCGAAAATGGATGTGAATCTGACAATTCCTCGTAGCGACAAGATTACTGTAGCCGAGAAGAATAGCTGGTAGAATATTGGGGAATGGTGATCTCGAACTTTTTCATTTTTCTTGAAGAACCAGTAGGTGATAAGAAATAGAGATGATAAGGTGCTAATGGCATCACAGAAGATGCTATAGGTCATGATGATACTTTCTGTGACTGGGTCAAGGGTTATAATGGAGTCATTATGGATGAGGTAGAGAAGGTCCATTGGTAGATTGACTGGTCTAATTGTAAGGCAGGTGCTTCGGATTAGGGCTCAAAGCTCAGACTAAACAAGTTGAAAGTGGGTCACTAAAACATCAGGAACGAATATTTAGCAAAACTTTATTATTTTCACTTATATACAAACAACTCTTGGGTGATTTCCCTAGTTCTCATAAGCCAAACAAGTCTGTCCATCGATCTCAACTCTGCAAAAGATATTGGAAGATATCAGATAAGAGAAGTCAAATTGACTGCAGATAACATCAAAGTTATAGCCAAACTCTTTCTTGGCGCCTTGTGAGATCTTCAATTTGGAGACGGATACACTGGAAGTCATTGCATTCTCCATGATTTGCCGGAGCTTTCCACTGGAACACTTTTCCGGTTTTTCAGTTTTTGTCCCCTGGGCTCTTCGGATTCCATTGCTAGTCATCGACTTGTAGGCTTGGAGAGAAGTTTCAAAGTTGGATAGAGCATTCTGAAAAGTTGATATGATTTTCGAAATGTAGAGAGTCAGTGGTTACTATGTCTTCATCCAGCTCATTCTTCACTGTGCTTAATGTCTTGCTCTTTTGGATTACTGTATCTCCGAAGACATCTGAAGTGGTTTCCTTGGCAGCTGTTACTTGAACCGGGGAGTTTTGGGTGAACTGGCTACTGTAGGAGTTCAGTGTGGGGAGGTATGGTGGAGCGTTGTAGCTGCCTAAAGAAAACCATGTTCTGAGTCTGTGGGACTTGTGAACTTGTCAATATGGGCTGCTGATAAGAGTTTTGGAAAGGTCTTTGGATTGGGATGGGTTGAGGGGCCACTGAATAGTACTGCTGGGGAAGAGGTGGAGGTGGTGGGCGATAAGCCATTGGGGTGTAGGATGGGTAGGTTGGGAAGGATCGGCCGCAAGGGGAGGGCTGGAAGAAGGTCATGACTTCTGGATTCTGAATCCTCTAACTCACCGGACAGAAATTCTGAACTGGCGGTGGTGCACAACTACACTGCTGTGGCCGGCACCCACATCCGCCACCTCCTCCGAAGAACATTCCTTGAGCTGTCATGGCGAAGATCAGTATCGAGATCATAGCAGTAGGGTATAGTTGAAACAACTGACGGGAGGCGAGAATCGGAACCGAAAAAGTCGGAAAGTGAAAGCGGCGGAAGTGGCGTAGCCTCTTCCGGTGAATAATTATGGTGGAGGGGAGGGGGAGAAGCTTGAATTGAATTGAAACGATACCCATAACAAAGGTAATTGACAGTAAGTAAAGAGGAGGTGGAAAGGGTTTGATGGTTTCGACAGTTGGTCTTCTAGAAGGACGCCAGGTTCAGAAGTACAGGTTGGCGCATTTCTGGATTATGGTAGAGCTTGAGAACCTTGGCGCTTTTCTTGTAATGCCTGGCTAGCCGAAACTTTGATGTCATGGAGACTTATCTAGCTTGACTCATTTCTGGATCTTGACGTCATTTGTGATCTTGGCGCGTTTCTCGTGAAACCAGATTGGACGCAACTTTGATGTCATCTAGTCTGATTTTTTCAGCTTGACGCATTTATGGATCTTGACGCCATTTGGGAGCTTTGCGAGTTTCTTGTAAAACCTTGGCGCAGGTTTGGTGTCATGGAGACCTCTCTTTTCAGCTGGACGCATTTCTGGATCTCTACGCCATTTCTGATCCTGGCGCGTTTCTCGTAAAACTTGGCTTGGCGCAAGTTTGGTGCCATGACGCCTAGGTTATCCAGCTTGACGCATTTCTGGATCTTGACACCATTTATAAGCTTTGCGCATTTCTCGTGAAGCCTAGCTTGACCTAAGTTTCGTGACATGAAGCCTGGCTTATCCAGCTTGACGCCAACTTGGATCCTGGCGCAAACATTGATGCTAGCGCTTTTCCCGTGAAACCTGGTTTGGCACAGGTTTGGCGCAATTCTGGCTTCTGGCGCCTTCCCGGTGCCTTGACGCATTCCCTCCCCTCCCAACCCAAAACAGATCCATCTTCATTATAAACTCATTCATACATAAATACCAAAAGTAAAACACACACCCGCGCGAGTAAAAAACTGGGAGGAGACACAGAAACACAGGGGTTAGTTCTCGAACATACTACCAGTACAGTTATTACTATTAATCTTTTCAGAATCTGCTTCAGAATCCCGCATCCGCCATCTGTTGCTCCATGGTGTCGTCGAACTCAATGTTCTGCTCGGACTTGAGCTCCTTCTCAAAGTTTTGAAGTGGTGGGAGCAGGCGGCGGGGCAAGTTGTTCAGCATGGTGTTTTCGAGGACCTGAAAGTTGTCATTGGAGCGCACTTCCAAGCTTTCAACGCTTGAATTTCAACGCTTAAATACCTTCGAATAAGCACCCTTATTACAAAGTGGTGTAGTGCAGACACAAAGAAGCGATGCATGCTCTCCAGGAGAAGCTGGTGGACCAGTGACAAGATGTCTTCTCTGGCGAACTGGTGGTGGGGAAAAGTCGGTCATGTCGATGTTCTGACACATGCTGGCGCCGGGCATCATCATGAGGTACTGGTAGATCGGGGTGTTGGGTGGGGTGCAGAACTTGCGGACGATGGATCTGCCGGATTCGTACATGACAGCCATGGAGCAAGAGGTCGAGTTCTCGCAGATGGTTTTCTGGAAGAAGGGACAGTAATCTTGAACAACCATTCTGACCTACAGTAACCCTCGAAACCATAGTAGCTCCCACTACTATGGTTTTGGCCTAGGAATCCGTTCAGTTGGGTCTCGAAGCGAACAAAATGCGCATTCCGTGCTGCGCCTTCGAAAAAATTACTGTTTTTATCGCAATCCACCGTTTTTTTAAAGGCGCAGCACACCCGGTGGCCGAACTGAAGTGATTCCTAGGCCAGCAACGCATTTCAGGTTTTACGAATAATACAGTGAGATTACATGAATTTTCAGAATTGACAAATTAATTTGAAAGAGGTACAGTAATCCCTGAGTTCCCAGGGTCAATTTGGTCAATTTGCTCAATCTACAGTATCTGGAAACTGTAGCAAAACTGGCCTACAGTAACCGTGACCTCTGAACGTTTTCTGAGCTACAGTAATCCTTCAAGCCAATGACCCACAGTACCAATTTGACCTACAGGAACCCTGTTCCCACTCACCCTATCAATACACGGCCCACTTCTGGTCACCTCTGTGTTACACGTGTAGCACTCGAACGCATGCCTCAACTGGAGACATGCCAGGAACGAAACTGTCAGAATCTTTAGCATCTTCAGAGTCTTCTGGAAAATGGAATTTGAACGTCTTCTGAATATGAATTCAGAATCACAGAAAGTTCTGGAACTTGAACGTTTTGTAGTGGTCGGCCAGGTCAGGTGACTTGACTGACCAAAATCTCATTAGAGTTCCGGTTTTCAAAAATTTTGGCCGGGATAATTGGAAAAGGAGGAGAATTGGAAAATGGGAAAAGACGAGGAGAAATGAGAAAACAATGGCAGACCATGTCTTCAGTTTCCCAGGAAGATTACAAACATCCCAAGCATATAAAGTGATAAATTGGGTGGTATAATTGACAGTGGACGGCAGGGGAAGAAGAAGAAGAAGCTGATGACTGGTTGGGGGGGGGGGGAGAATTATGAAGGCGCAGGCAGGAGAAGGAGATCATTATCAATCAAGAAGACGAAATCTTGGGGGAGGGAGGAGAATTGGAATGTACATAGACATTGAAATTGGATTGGGATAGGCTATAACTGGTAGTTATTTGGTCAGTTTTTAGAAGCTAGAAATGTTGAAAAATGAAGGATGGGTTGTTTTCGTGGCGAGACCTGAACACGGAACAGGAAGATTGGGGGGAAAGTCCAAAGTTTGTGAAAAAAAGCCAATTTTTGCCCATATTTGTAGTTTTTGTTCCAGATTTTCAGCGTTTCCGCAGAAATTTGAATTTTTGGGAATCGTACTTGTTTTCGTGACGAGACCCGGCTTTCAGCATATTCTATCGCTAATTTGCACTTTTTCCGCCAGTTTGTAATTCCTGGTTTTCGTGGCGAGACCCAAAAAGGAAAGTTGAGGAAAGAGTGCTAAAACGGCCAGATTTTAGGCCAAAGAACATGAAATTGAATGTAAATTTTGGGAAAATGAGGAAAATGGGTATCGAAGGGAAAATTTTGAAATTTTGAAAAAAAAAATTTATTTCTCATTTTTTCAGATTTTACAAATATTTGGGTCTCGCCACGAAAACCAACATTGTTTTCAATCAAGTTCTAGCTCATTTTTTTCAAGAGTTTTCAAACAAAAATTTTTTTTCATTTTTTTCAAATTTCTTCAATTTTTGGGTCTCGCCACGAAAACCAACATTTCCAGGGGTTTCAATTAATTTCTAGCTCATTTTTTCAAAAATTAAAAAAAAATTTCAAACAAATTTTTTTTTTCAAATTTTCAAAAAAAAATTTTTTTTTGGGTCTCACCACGAAAAGAAACAAACCAACTTCTCAATGTCATCCCGATTAAAAACACCTGCCAAAAAAGCTGAAAAGTGTGAAATTACACCCAAAAACTTGTAGTTGTTGGCCTATTTTCAGTACATTCGCCCTCCCACTCACAGGGTCTGAAACATAAATAAGAACCAAAATGATACTGAAAAAGATAAGAAGAACGAACGAAACCAAACCGAAAAGACAGTGTAATACTATTATACATGTTAGTTTTGCATCTCTCAAGTGTCTTGTTTTTTCGCCCATTTTCCTGGGCCCAAAGACGTCACACCAAATGAGGGGAACACTTGACACGATTCGAGGAAGAAAAAGGGTAAAGAATGAGAATTCGTTTGTTGTGGACGTGCGGGAGAAGAAGAGATCGAGTTCAGCTTTCGCTTCGTATCACTTTCTCCAATGGCCCAGTTTTGATAAGAGGAGGTTACGGGATGGCGAACACAAGTCTCAGAACATTTAGGGACAATTTATATAAAGCTGGGATCTAGAAAAAATTAGGGAAACTGCAGATAATGGGAACATAACAAAATGTAAAAATCGGGTCAAAATTCAAATTATGAAGGTCTTCTTTTACTTTGGCAGCGTCGGCACCTCGAACGGCACGTACATGTCGTTGGTCTGCTGGGTGACCCGGATGAACGTGGCGCGTTTGGCGAGCTCCTTGAGTTGCTTGGCTCCGGTGTAGGTGCAGGCCGAGCGGATTCCGCCGAGGATGTCGAGGACGGTTCCGTTGACGTCTCCGCGGTATGGGATCGTGATGGTCTTTCCCTCGGAGGCACGGTACTCGGCGACGGAGCCGTGGTGCTTCTTCATGGCGGTGTCGGAGGACATGCCGTAGAAGAGCTTGAACTTCTGCAAAGAAAATAGGTGAATTTGATTGAAACCAGTGAGAATTTACCTTTCCGTTGCTCTCGATGAGATCTCCTCCGCTCTGGTCGTGTCCGGCGAAGAGTCCGCCAATCATGACGAAGTCAGCTCCGGCTCCGAAGGCCTTGGCGACATCTCCCGGATTGGTGCAGCCTCCGTCGCTCATCACGTGTCCGTTGAGTCCGTGAGCAGCGTCGGCGCACTCCAGAACCGCACTGAGTTGCGGGTATCCGACTCCGGCCTTCTTGCGGGTGGTGCACACGGATCCTGGTCCGATTCCGACTTTGACGATGTCGGCTCCCGAGATGATGAGCTCCTCGACCATCTCTCCGGTGACGACGTTTCCGGCCATGATGGTGTGCTTCGGGTAGGCTTCACGGACTCGGCGGATGAAGTCGACGAACGACTCGGAGTAGCCGTTGGCCACATCAAGGCAGATGTATTTGAGCTGGGGGAGCTCCTTGATGACCGTGTTGAGCTTGGTCCAGTCGTTGTCGGAGATTCCCGACGAGATGGCCAGATTGTCGAACGTCTCGGGGGCAGCGGTGGCGGCGAAGTTCTTCCACTCGTCGACCTGAAAACCAGATAATTCAATTCAAAAGGCTCCAGCATAAGAACTTACCGAGTAGTGCTTGTGGATAGTCGTGAACATCTTGTGCGAGTTCAGCGCCGACGCCATCTCGAACGTTCCGACCGTGTCCATGTTGGACGCGACAACCGGAACACCGGTGTAGGAAGCCTTCGAGTTGCGGAACTCATAGGTCCTATCCAGGTCGACATCGGCTCGGCTTTTCAGAGTTGAGCGCTTCGGGCGCAGTAGCACATCCTTGAAATCGAGCTTCGGCTCGTTTTCGATGCGAGGCATCTTGTTCGATTACCTGTAAGATGTGTGAGGTAGGAGTGAATGATTATCAAGTTGGGGGAGAAGAGGAGGGGCGATTGAAAAACAGTACAGACGAAAAAGTAATTTGATAAGACGAGTGGCGCCGAAATTGACCAGTCTCGGGGGAGTTTTCCGAGGGGAGATTAGAATTAAGGTGCACTTTTAGGAGAATTGACCAGCAAGATGCAAAGAACACAAGAAAGTGCAGCTAGAATGACAAAAGGGACGCTTATCTTATCCAATCTGCAGCAGAAAGTTCTAGAACACATAAAGACTACAGTGTTCTATGCCAACATGACAAAAATGTGTCCTGCTTTCTCGAAAACATACTTGCACCAAAAATGTAGGAAAAAAGAGGGAGGCTAAATGCAAGGCTACAAAAGTTTGAAAAACATGCGAAATGCAGGGCCAAAAGCTTGAATTTAGCTGAAAAAAAATCAAAAATCGGTTTTTCTTTTGCTAGTGCAGGGCTAAAATTTCGCTAATTTTCAAAATCTCTAAAATGCAAGGCTACTCGTTTTGTCGGAATTTGGGTAGCGGTGCAGGTATGCTCGAAAATATCAGAACTGCTTTGCGAAAAATGAATTGAAAGCTATTGCAAACTTCTAGCAATAACGCGATTTTTGAACTTTTCAGATGAATTTGCCTAGTATGCGTTCCCAGTGTCTCACAACTGGCCGTACGTTTCGCGGGCTGGTCCCTTAGTGATTTTGGGCTTGTAGGTCAAAATTTCTCGAAATTTTTCATCTGAAGGCCTGAATTCGCTGCGAGACTAGTCCCGCGCAGATATGCCCGGGTGTCACAAACCGGGGACAACTGACCAGTTGTCATGCCTCTTTGAGCCTTTTTTAAATGGCAATTGGAAGTTTTGAAGCTGTGAGGTATGATTGACAGCTAAAAGTCAATTACCATCCCACAAACATTAATACATTTGAAAAACAGCCCATTTCCGACTGATAACCACAGCGGCGCCTAAAACGCACAGTCTGGACGGTTTTATCAGCGGTTTTCCAGGAAATTTATTAATAAATCAGTTGTACTTTTAATCGGCGCAAAAAATAATAATTCAAAAATCTGGAGAAACAAAAAAACGGGCGGCATTTTTAGGGAGCGACAGTGAAGAAGAAAGCCCATAAAAAATTATATTTTGGGAACGGGCCCCCCGAAAAAAAATAAACGAGAGAGTGTGTGGCGGCGAGAGACGCAGACGTAGTACGACGCTCCGTTGACGCATCGCTCGCTGTTTAGCGCATGGTTCAAACTCGAATTTTATTGTTCGTCGTCAATTTGTTCAGCTGAAAACCGACTTTTCCACCTTTTCCCGTCGGTTTTGTTTGCGAAAAATGGATGCGATAGATGCTGATCCCGAAGTTATCGATATAGCAGACGATGTAAGTATCGATTATCCACGAAAACCTGGTGAAATTATGAATTTACCAAATTTCAGAGCGATGTTGTCGCAGAAGCGCCACAAGACGTAGAACCCGACTCGGATGTTGTTGTGGTTGATGATTCAGAAGCAGTGGCAGCAGATACATCAGAGAATCACGAAGAAACCGGCGAGCCGGCAGAAAACGGAGAAAACGGCGAAGATGAGGCTGGCGACAATCTAAATCCGTTCGCAGATGAAGATGATTCGGATGAAGACGGCGGTGGCGTTCAAGTGACGATCAGAAAGATAGAGCCGACGGAGGTTTGTCAACAAATTAAAAATTTAAATTCAATGAAAACCCCTAAATTTTTCAGAAACCTGCCGCTCGTCAAGGAAAACTCGACATAGACGCGACGCCGATGATCAATGACAAACCCATCTATGATATAGACTTGGCACAGATGGAGGACCGTCCGTGGCGGAAACCCGGAGCGGATATTACGGATTATTTCAATTACGGGTTCACTGAAGACACGTGGAACATGTATTGTGAGAGACAGAAGAAGGTTCGCATCGAGTTTTCCGGGAATCAGCAGGCAGCCAATAATGCGTTGTTCTCCTCGATTAAAGTCACCAATCCGCTTGCCAATCCAGTTATGAACACCAATAGTTGTAAGCTTCCTGAAATCTTCAGGAAATTTCTAATTTCTTTCTTTTCCCGCTCCAGCATCAGTCGTCAAGGTGCTAACAGACAACGGCGGCCGATTCAAGCAGCCGACCTACTCCCAGCCATCCCATCAGAATAACGATCAGGTCATTCGCACTGTTATCACTGGAAACAACGCTCCAGCACCGATGGCGCCGAATCCGCTGATGGACTTCACGAAGCCGCCACCTGGAATGTCACTGCCACCAATGGGAATGCCACCCGTCTCTCTGCCGACTAGTGCTGCTGGTAGGGAAACTAAACCATCAGACTTCTAATCCTCCCAGATATATTTTCAGATGCGCCACCAGGAGTCGATGGAGGAGCGGACCGTCCGCCAGGCGTCGAGTCTTCAGTGAATCCGATTCCCGGAGTGCTCGGAGTCCCTGGAGTCCCAGGAATTCCTGGAGTTCCTGGAGTTCCGGGAGGTCTCGATCTTCATCTGGGTCTTCCGCCGATGGGCTTCAATCCGAACATGCCGCCGCCTGGAATGAATCTCGGAATGATGTCCACCAATCTTCCGCCGCCATCCTTCAACATGCCACCTCCATCTTTCCAAGCTGCCAGAGCCGGATTCGGGCAAGTCGGAATGGGAGGCGGCCCGCGAAGCATGATGCCGCCAGGTCCGTCGTTCAACCGCGAGATCAGCGATGAGGACGATGAGAGGAGACAGCGACGGAAGCGCTCCAGATCCCGAAGCCCCCGACGAGGAGATCGTGATCGTGACTCGCGCCGTCGCGGGGAACGTGAAAGCGAGCGCGTTTCGTCGAGAAGACACCGAAGCCGAAGCACATCGAGAGACCGAAGACGTCGTGACGATCGGGAGCGAGAGAAGCGACGGGACCGCCGGGATGACGATGATCGCAGCAAGAAGAGAAGTCGTCACGATGACGACGATCGTCGAGAGAGTAGTAGCCGGAAGGAGAAGAAGATCAAGGTGGAAGAGGAATCGGTCGAAAGCACGGGTGCTCCGAATGAATCTCCAGTTGTCGAATAATTTTCAATTGTCCAATTTTTACATGACGGACGGCTTAGGTTATTGACTCGGGAACTGATAAGTTCTCTTTGCGCAGAAATTGAGCCAGATCCCCAGTCAATAGCCAATTCCGGCATGTTTCTTGTTTTTTTTCACTGTTCCCTTATACTGTTTTTTTGTAACTGTAAACCCGATTCCCAACCCTCCTATTTATTGTTTTCACCTGAAAACCACTCTTTTTAAAATTTATCATCATTATTCACATGAAAACCCAATTGTTTTCTCGTTTTCCCCTCCAAACGGTTCGGTGCGAACGAACAGATCCGAACACTGATAGCGGAAAGGTCGTCGGCAGGAAAGATTTATGTGGGATCAAACGAGACGGTGCCGAATCGCATTATCGTCTCGTTATCTTCGAAGGTGCGGCGGTGCCATCATCATTTCATCTGACACCTAACCGGCAATGTCATTTCCACATCATCTCTCGGAGGAAAGGGGCGGAGCCTCGGGGGCCCCCCGCCTCCTCCTCGTCTTCCACAAACATTCCTTTTCGTATTCTTCTCTTTCTTTTCCTCCTAAACAGAATATTATGAAGAAGGAGAAAAGCTCCTCCTTCTTATCAATTCCCTATCAATATCACTCATTTATTGTGGCTCTAGTCGCTGCGGGGGTGTATGCGAATACTTTGCAAGCGGATTTTGTTTATGATGATCGGTGAGTTTTTTGGATTTGAGAAATTTGAAAAAAAAAACAAAAAAACAATGATGAAGACGAGAAAAAAACAAAAAATAAATGAAAAATAAAAAAATTTGAAAAAAAAATTTTTTTTTTTCGAAAATTTGCAAAAATTTTTTTTTTCGAAATTTAACTTAAACAACATTGAAAATCATAAAAATAGGTTACCAGATAGCTAAAAACCATATATTTCAAAAAAAAAATTTGAAAAAAAATTTGAAAAAAAATTTTTTTTTTGGAAAATTTGCAAAAAAAAAATTTTTTTTCTAAAACTTTATCTAAAAGAGTTAACAATAAAGTAGGTTACCAGATAGCTAAAAATCGTATAAAATCAAAAAAAAAATAAAAAATTTTCAAAAAAAAAATTTTTTTTTCCAAGTTTTTAAAATCAAATTCAAATATTTTTCGAAACCTCTTTAAAACCTCTAATCTAAATTCAAAAACCTTTTCAAACCTTCCAAATCAAAAATGTTCCCAAACAATGACCCCTCATCTCATAATCCTATTACTCCGTGCCTCCCCCCGGCTAATACCTAGTGTCAAACTGACATATTTATTTATTATTCAACCACAGTCATTCAATGTTTGCGTCTGTTATTGATAAAAACTCCGTGGTCTTCATTAGTGGATTAGACGCCCCGGGACGTCTTCAACTAATCCTCTCCTTCGCATCTCCACTCATCTGATCATAATTTCTCTTTTGGAGCTCTCTCTAATTAGAAATTCGGTCTCCGGCTCAAGAAACATAAAATATGTTATATGTGTTGCGAGAAAGTTTCGAATAATCTCTTTCCGTAAAAGTAAAACTACGGAATACATTAAAAAGTACTTCTTTTCCAAAGGGAGCGAAGAGGAATTCGTTAGTGTTTACCTGAAAGAAGAGCGACCAAAAACAATGAGTTCTCGGGTTACAAGACACTTTTGAACACGGAAAAGGGGGTTTTGGAGTGAGGGAATTGGTAGTGAAAACGGGGAAAAAGAGAAAAAGAGGGAATTTGAAAAAATCGGAAAAAATGTGACTCTCATTTTCCCCAAAATTTTTGTTTTGTGAAAAGTTCAGTACCAAAACCAAAAAGCCAACCGGAAATAGTCAATTACCAGTCAATTACCAGTTCAACTACTATTTGGTTCAAAATTTGCAATTTTTACTGCAAAATTGAAGAAAAGTGCCCAGAAGGTTCGTAAATCGACACAAAGAGTCGGAAATTACGAAATTCATCAATTTTGGGCCAAATTTTGCAAAAATGCGCGTAAATCCACACAACCGCCTGACTTTTTTGAAATTTGAAAGACGCGGGCTGATCCTTTAGTGATTTCAAACTTGTAGCTAAAATTTTTAAAATTTTTTGTTCTGAAATCCTGAAATCGCTGCGAGACCAGCCCTTCCCAGGTGTCACAAATCTGAAATAGTGGGGACTTGTTTTTAAATTTCCCAAAAACTAACCAGGTTCCCTAAAATTTTCAAAATCTTCATTTATTTTCGTGAAAACTTCAATTTTCCCATTTTCCCAACCAATTTCCCTTCCATCGGAACTCTTCCTGCAACTGACACAAATGTGTATGTACTACTCATCTTCTTCTCCGCGCCCTGCGGCTATTCCATCAGGACCACTACTCGCTCTTCCTGGCCCCGGAAATTGAGTTTTAGACTCATCTCGGGCTGCCAATTTCTGTCCCGATGAAGATGTTTCTCGGGGAGCGCCCGTGTACACGTCAATCAAAAACATCAATATTTGATGTTCACATACACATTCATTCGAATAAAAAAGTGGTCAATTGACATGTTGAAGCCCTTTTCCGGACATGTGCAATCTAATATTTATAGGGTTTATGGCCCGGAACCTATAGACAAACCTCCCCTTCTTCCAAAAAAAAAGCCAACCACCAATTTTCTCGTTTTTATTATTTGTCCCCAG
>LR538523.1:229356-281216 GCA_900536315.3 Caenorhabditis becei
GGCAAGGGGCCAAGGGAAAAGGGAAGGTGTAAGATGAAAATATGGAAATCGAGTCCGGAAAGCAGCAATTACAAGTGTAATATGTGTGCTCTAATGGAGGTATGCCAGTGTGCTCCAGTTTAATGGGGCGCATTTGCATATTTTGAAATGGGAGTTGAAATCTACATAAAATGACCAAAAATAGGACAAGCTTCCCGTAAATCCACCCCAAACCCGTCCATTTCCAGCCCTGCCATCCTACAAAACGACGATGTCCTCGGCCGCTCCTCCTGGACATCTCTCCTCTTTTCCAACGACTTTTGGGGCAATCCGATCGGCCTGGAAGGATCGCATAAAAGCTACCGGCCATTGATCACCGCCTCGTTTCGTGGCCAATTCGCCGTTCACGGTGTGACGAATGGCGCTTCGTGGTGAGTAAGGGAGGGCTTATCCGTTTGGGAAAGAAGACAAAATAGTAGTTAATTACGGGAAAAGTGGGAAAATGGAAGGGAGAGGGAATTGGGGTATTTAGGGAAGGGAAGGGAAGTTTCGCAACATTCCAGAAAGCTACAGCTCGTAAATCGACACAAGGGTTCGTAAATCTACACAGAAAAGATACCAAGTTCCAACTATTTCGCAATATTTCTGTTCTCGTAAATCTACACAGAAAGCTAAAAAACACTATAGTACCTGCTATTTCGCAACTTTTTAATAGCCAGTAAATCGACACAACTACTCGTAAATCCACAAGGAAAAGCTTGAAAACGGCAAGCTACTGCTTCGAGGAGACCGTACATCTACACAAAAAACCACAAGTTCCCACTATTTCACAACATTTCAGTCCCCGTAAATCTACACGAAAAAACCTGAAAACGACAATTTCCCACTATTTCGCAACATTTGTGAGCTTCGTAAATCCACACCAGCTCCCGTAAATCTACACCGCAACTTCAAGTTCCAACTGTTTCGCAACATTTCAGCCCCGTAAATCTACACAACAACCACAAGTTCCCACTATTTCGCAACCCGTAAATCTACCCCCAACTCCCAAACTTTTCCATTCCAATTTCACGACAACCCTCGTAAATCTACACTGAAAATCCAATTAACATGCGCATTTTCCCACACGAAAAGTTGATTTCATAACGCGATTAAAGTGGGTCCCCCTTGAAATTGCTTTCTCGGCTCTGTCCTTGTCCCATAATAGGATTTCATGCTTGAGAAGGCGAGTATCAGATTTCACCGCAAACCACATGATGCTTCTTCCGGAGCCCTCCTTGAAGATGAGCTCCGCGAGCTCTGAGATAATAATGTTGACGTTACTTAACATTGGTAATTGTATATAGAGACAACATTCGAGGCGTCACATGGCCCCTCTTAGGGGAAGGAAGATGTCCATCATCTAACGAAATCTGTCGGGGCTCGAAAGCTAATGTATGGGTGTCTCTCTCTTATGATGAGTATGCCCCGGGGACCCATTCCGGGATGGAGATTTTGGAATTCTGAATACTAATAGGGACAAGTTCCAGGTTCCACGCTGTCAACGTCGCCATCCACGTGGCCAACTCGATTCTGGTGCTGAAGATTGGGGGACTTCTGGGGAACGGTTGGTGAAGATGAAATTGGATAGTTGCTCATGATTATCGCATTAGGGAGAGAGCAATTAGTAGGGGAAATATGATAGGAAATGGGCATCTGGTGTGTTTTTGAGTGAAGGGACAAGTGTTTTGAGAAAGGGATTACTACAGGAAAAGGGGGAAAGTCAGGAAAAGCTGAAAGTTAGCAATAGAGCGCACTGGGAACTAAAGTTTGAAAGTTCTCAACTGAGCACATTTGCTGGAAGAGAGCCAGGGTTTTGCTTATGTCAGTAGAGCGCGCTTTCTCTTTGTAAATATAGTTTTGCAATAGAGCGCAATTACATCAACCCTGGGCTCATTGGAGTGAACTTGTATCATATCAGATTTCGCACATTTCTCAAAAGAGCACATTTCCTTTGCACCACTTTCCTTCAATTCTCATTAGAGCGAACTTGTCAGAACGTGACACATAACTCAGTTTCTGGTATTCGCAATGGAGCGCGCTTTCCTCAAGGTTCATTATCACTGTTCTCTATAGAGCGCACTTGCTGAAAGCCAAAGTTAGCTGTTGTCAGTAGAGCGCGCTTTCTTTTCTGCAATAGAGCGCGATAACATCAACCCTGGGCTCATTGGAGCAAACTTGCATCATGACCCTTTTCTTCAATTCTCATTAGAGCGAACTTGACTTGTCAGGACTTGACTCACAAGCCAATTCATTCTCAACAGAGCGCGTCTTCCAAAAACCTCACATTTCTCAATAGAGCGCACTTCCAGACCTCTCCCTCTTCTCCTCCCTTCTCTTCTCCTGCCACCCAATCACCTCCGAAGCCGTTTGCTCAATCGTCGGCCGATCCGATCTCCTCGCCACCTTCTTCATCCTTCTGGCAATCTACCGTAATCTAAAATCCCACGGAGCCACAGAGTCCATCATCTTGGCAATCTTGGCAGTGCTCTCCAAAGAGACCGGAATCATCCTCTTACCGCTCATCGGTCTCTCGGATGTTTTGTTCAAGGTAATCGTCGGGAAAGGGGGGGGGGCAATTCATCACATTAATGAATATGCCGAGGGGGGGGTCCGCGCGGATGTCTTGTCTTCTCGCACCCGCATTCAGAACAAATGAGGCGTCCTTAAATGAAGAACGAAAGCATTGTCCTACAGTAACCTTGAAGACAGAATTGGCGAATGATTGGCGTGAAGAACAAGAAAACAATCTCCTTTTCTTTCAGGCCAAAACCGCAAACCTCATCCCTTACTCCTTGGCTTTGGGGACCATTATCTATTATCGACTGGCTATCAACAACTTCCAATCACCGGCGTTTTCCAAAAATGATAACCCGATTGCTCACGATCCGGATGTTCTTATCAGAACCTTATCATTCCTCTACCTCCCATTCTTCCACTTCACCCTAATGGTCTTCCCAAGAACCTTATCCTATGATTGGTCAATGGATGCCATCCCGAAAGTTGTGACACCAATGGATCACCGGTTCCTAGGAGCTGTTATCTTTTACTCATGCCTTATCACTATCACCTGGAAGCTATGGAGAACTGATAAGAACAAGTTGTTCGCTTTGGCTCTTATGACAACTCCCCACTTGATGTCCTCGAATCTGGTAGCTTATGTTGGATTCGTAGCTGCCGAGAGGATACTGTACCTGCCAGTAGTGGGGTACTGTATGCTGATAGGCTATGCGATTCAGATGATAAGAAGCCGGTGAGTCTCTAGGGTCCCGGGATTCAGAAGACCTGATTCTTTTTCAGATTCCACGTGCCTCCCTGGCTATTGCTAACTCTTCTCTCTCTTCACGCCTCCAGAACTTTCCATCGTGTCCAGGATTGGAAAACAGAAGAATCCTTGTTTGCAAGTGCTCTAGACATCAGTCCAACCAAGGCTCATATAAATTTGGGATACGTTTTCACCCAGAAACATCAATACGAACTCGCCAAAGATCACTATCGGCAGGCTCTTCTGGCAAAGGGAAATCTGGCGGATGCCTGGTATAACTTGTAAGTTATCAGAGGAAAACTGATGACTGATAAGAAATCTTCCAGAGGAATCTTGACAAGCAAATCACCAAATGGAACCTTGGAAGCCATTCGTTACTACCAGCAGGCTCTTCTAAGCCGATCAAACTTTGCCGCTGCTCACTTGAATTTGGCCCTTCTTCTCCATGACATTGGCCAGAATCAGAAGGCTTTTGGTCATCTGGAACATTGTCTTTCGGCTTCTGGAGACAACTTGAAGACCTATCGGACTCATCTGAAGATGAAGGCCACTTGTGCTTTCAACAAAGGGCGGTTGCTTCAAAAGTCTGAAAAATGCCATGAAGCAATTGAGGACTTCCATCTGGCACTGAATCTCGGTGGAGCGCACTTTGAGCATTCGAAAAGTGTTATGAACTCTTTGGGGAGTTGTTATAGTCAAATTGGAGATGAGGAGGCGGCGGAGAAGTGGTTTGAGATGGCGATTCTGGAGAATCACGTGAATTCCTTTTTGACAATGGCACATTTGAGAATCCGGCAGAATCGAAGCTTTGAAGTGGAGAAGCTGTTCAGTCGAGTGATGGAATTGGCTCCAGAATCCGTGACGGTGCTTCAGAATATCGCTCTGGCAGAGTTTCACATGAAGAATTACAATCGATCTCTTCTATTCTACCGGAAAGCTCTTTCCATTGATTCAAAGCACTTGGATTCGATTCGTGGAATGGCTAGTTTACTTCAAGAAACACAACACTATCAGGAAGCCGAGAAGTTCTATCAGAAGGTCGTTCATCTGAATCCGAGCTCCTATGAAGCTCACGCGAATCTCGGAGCGATTCTTCATCTGAATCAGAAGTACGAATCAGCACTGAAGGCCTATGATTCGGCGTTGGCGATCAATCCGAAAGATGCGATCACTGTGACGAATCGGGAGAAGTTGGTGCGCATTTTGAGGAGGAGTAGGAACTTTTGAGATCTAAAGTTAACTTTTTTGAAAACAGTTTTAGAATTTGCTTTTCCGGTGTAAATTTTGTACGGGTTACTCATTCATTGTTGCTGGTTCCTTTTCATACAATAAATATGCTTTTATGTTTGTATGCTGAGGTCAACATTACATCTCCTGCGCTGCAGGATCACTATTGATTTTTTGCGCACATCTCCGATGGACGAACTCGTCCGGAAAATTGTTGAAAAGTGCTTTCCGTTCAGTGCCCCAGTGTTTTCTTCTATTGTTAAAGACCTGATAAGTAAAAGGGATAGTCACGGCACATTGGCGTCACTTTCTCTGCAATCTTTGTTGAGAAAACAGCAGGATGATCCGCTTCTGAAGGCTTGTGAGAAGTTGCTGGCAATTAATGGTGAGTGTGTTAATAAATCTGTGAATTTAGAAAACAGTTAGACATGTTTGATTCTTTTCAGATTTCTACGATGCACTGGAAGAGTTGAAACCTTTTCCAGAACTCATTATGGTTTTTCTAGGACAAGAGATTCAGGAAACATCGAAAATCTTCATCTGGTTGCATTTGGATTCGTTCGAGGTGACACTCGACGGTATTTCCGTTGTTCTCGTCCCCGAACCAGTCGATAAGAACCATTGGGCCCTTCAATTCGGTCGATTGGGTTTTTCGAAGGGCGCAGAAAGAGTCGGCTTTCGGTTTGAACGTGAGTTGATGGAAATATAGGCAAGGAAAAAATAAGACATGTTTCAGAAGTTCGCGGCGTCCGGTATCGGTATTATGGCGACGATTTGGTGAAACAATTCAAATTCGGACGACCTGAAACAAGTTGGGCCGAGGCGATTGCGACAAGCGACCGAAAGATCTACTTTGACGGAGGAAAGACTGGTAGTCAGGCTGGCGGCAGATTTTACACACATCGGGAATATTACGGTGTTCCCGTGTATATTCAGAGTTTCGACCACAGATATTGTGGATATTTGGTTGAATGAACTTTAACTTTTCTACCCTACTTCTCTGTGACATTGGCCAGAATCAGAAGGTTTTTGATAATCTGGAACAGTGTCTTTCGGCTTCTGGAGACAACTTGAAGATCTATAGGACTCATCTGAAAATGAAGGTAACTTGTGCTTGCAACAAGGGACGGTTGCTTCAAAAGTCTGAAAAATGCCACGAAGCAATTGAAGACTTCCATCTGGCACTGAATCTCGGTGGAGTGCACTTTGAGCATTCGAAAAGTGTTATGAACTCTTTGGGGAGTTGTTATAGTCAAATTGGAGATGAGGAAGCGGCGGAGAAGTGGTTTGAGATGGCGATTCTGGAGAATCACGTGAATTCCTTCTTGACAATGGCGCATTTGAGAATCCGGCAGAATCGAAGCTTTGAAGTGGAGAAGCTGTTCAGTCGAGTGATGGAGCTGGCTCCAGAATCCGTGACGGTGCTTCAGAATATCGCCCTGGCAGAGTTCCACATGAAGAATTACAATCGATCTCTTCTATTCTACCGGAAAGCTCTTTCCATTGATTCAAAGCACCTGGATTCGATTCGTGGAATGGCTAGTTTACTTCAAGAAACACAACACTATCAGGAAGCCGAGAAGTTCTATCAGAAGGTCGTTCACCTGAATCCAGGCTCTTATGAAGCTCACGCGAATCTCGGAGCGATACTTCATCTGAATCAGAAGTACGAATCAGCACTGAAAGCCTATGATTCGGCGTTGGGCATCAATCCGAAAGATGCGATCACTGTGACGAATCGGGAGAAGTTGGTGCGCATTTTGAGGAGGAGTAGGAACTTTTGAGATCTAAAGTTTACTTTTTTGAAAACATTTTTAGAATTTGCTTTTTCCGGTGTAAGTTATGTACGGGTTATTGTTCCATTGCTACTGGTTCTTTTTCATAAAATAAATAAGTTTTTTTGTTTGCATAATGAATACCTAGCCCAAGGGGTCAAAATTACACTTGCGGCGCTGCAGAATCACTATTGATTTTTCGTGCACAAATCCGATGGACGAACTCGCCCGAAAAATTGTTGAAAAGTGCTTTCCGTTCACTGCTCTGATGAGTAAAATTGATAGTCAATGTACATTGGCGTCACTAAGCAGGGTCGTTCAAATTCAGTTTTTAAGTTGAGCATTCAGGCCACCCGTCATGATTTCAACCAAATCCTTTGTCTTAAAAACGTTTTCCTTTTATGCGCTTTTAGATGCGCATCGATACTGGCTCCTAACGGAACACCGCGCAGGAGATACAAGCCGCCTAGCGCACGCAGTTTCCAGTCACAGATAGGTTTTGTGTCACGGTTAGCCTCTCCACGAGTCTAACACCTTCCATCGTTTTCCAACACGCTTCCACCAAGTATCAGTCTTTACTATTCTTCGTTTTTCTTTTCCTTCGTGTCCCTCAGGGCTGCCTCGACTTGCGGTCACTGATGTCACCTTCTCCAGAAGGCGCCAGTGCTTCTGACTTGACTCATGCATCTATTTGCCAAGCACAGTAGAGGCACCAAGCGTTGTAACACCGCACCGAGACGGTGTTACAACAGTCCAACGCAAACACGCAGGAGTTAGCTTTCTCTCAGACGACCTTTCCTCCTCCATCCACTCTCAGCCAACAGTGTTATTTAGTCCCTACAGTGCGGCTTGGTTTTGGTTTTCTCCATTTTTTTCGGTTTCGTTCAGTTCTCCTCTCGGTAATTTTATTCGTCCACGCGTTTCATTTTTCTCCATTCTTTTCCGTTTCCCTTTTCCTGCTCAATTTTTCTAGTAGCGTTCCATCCGACTCTCACTTTCGTTCGGTCTCTCACTAGGGTACGCCTTAAGGGCAAGGAAGATTCTACATATACCGTATCCTGCCGCAGCAGTTTCCCACCGGCGGCTCTTACCCCGGTGGCACCAGCTCATCCGGCGGCGCCTGCAATGGCTCCGCCGACGGCCTCCTCGGCTCAAGAGCCCCTCCCGGCGACGGAATCAGCCTCCGTCCTCCAAAAATCAATCCACTCCACTAGTCATCTAGTTCGCACTGCGGAAGTCCTTCAATGAGTTACCAGAAGCACAGAAGCATTTTTTGTTGCAGGTTTTTTGCCGGAAATGGACGATCTTATCGAGAAAACAGTTCAGAAATGTTTTCCATTTGACGCTCCAGTATTCCGAGCAGTTGTCAAAGACCAACTGGAAAATGACAGCAGGGAACCGGAGTCCTTGGCTTCAATTTCGCTGAAAACACTGATTAAATAAGAAAGGCGAGGATTTACATGCGAGAATTTATCTGAAGTTGCTAAACAGAGGTAGTTTTTCAATATTCGATTATTCTCTTTCACTTACAATTTTCAGACCCACTCTACACTTTTGAAGACTTCAAATCCCACCCGCAAATCATGAAAGTTGTTCTGGAAAAGATGATTCCGCAAAAATCCCCGGGAGTATTCCTGGTTTACGTTGATCGCAGAACGTTTAAAGTTCAACACGAAGGAATAACCCTAGTTGATGCTCCAACCGATACTGATTTTGACACCTATTGGCCGCACATTTTTGGAGAATTGGCTTTCACGAGAGAGTGCCCAGCTGTACAATTGTTTGTGGAGAGTGAGTATTATGCTTTTCCCAGTTTATATCTAGCCGCTGCAAGACCAGTCCGTGCAAAATATGGTCAGGTGACACAAAATCAAAAGTTTTTGAAGAAATTCAATCAAAATATCATTTGCAGTCACTGAAAATTTGGATGCTGCGCGAGATCGTATGCGAAATCTGACACGACTTTTCGAATTCGAGCTGCCAACTATGGATTATCAAGAGGCTGTGGAGAATGGAGACAAGAAGGTCTACTTTGGACATGAATATTCCGGAACATGGCTTGTTGATGGGTTAACGTATACCTATTCTACTTTCCAGTGGTTCTCCCAATACAACGAGGCGTTTTCACGTTATATTCGAGGATTCTTTCGTGCTAGTGTCGAGGAGGTTGCAATAGTAGCTGATCATCTGAACACGTTACTATTTTTATGAGATTTAATAAAGTGTCTCCTCCGTTTTCTTGAGTCGACGAACAGACGAAATAGGTAAATGATAAATGGGCTATTTAGGAATATAGACAATATACAATTATCACAACATATCAGGGAGAAGGGATGCGAATGATTACAGATAAGAGCTACAGAGCAGAATCTATTTGGGAGACATCAGTTTCAGTGTTATTTTTACGTTTTTGTGCTTTCCAAGCAAGATTTTTCGCGGCGGACGTGGAGAGGCTTCTGTGAGGATGACATCGGGTGAGCGTTGCAAGCACTCGATTGGGGACCCACGTGGCGTCGGTTTTCGAGCGAGTTCTACGGTTTCTGGAGACTCTTGCACTTTTCTCTTGCTTGAAGTCTTCTCTCTCTTCGCTTTTGGTTTTTCCGATCGACTTTTCCGCTTCCGGGAGCCCGACGTCGTCGTCTCGCCTTCAGATTCCGATGACAAGCCGATAAGTGACATCCTGTTCGTCAGACCCTCTTCGCCTAGTATTTTTGAAATTGAGTGTCGCTGAAAGACACAAGTATTGATTTATATGAGAAATCCGACAAACCAATGGTTTTTTCGCCGAAATCCTCGGACTCGACAACGTCCAAACCGGGTTAAAAAATCCAACCGGGCTCACAAACGTGCCTATCCTGCGATCCGAGAACGAGTTCGAAGGCGTCGAACTTGCGATGGACACGATGGACGGAGCGCGCATCTGGAAAAACTAAATTCCACACTGTTTTCCCAAAAAATCTACCAGTGTGCTTGGCGTGTGGTTTATCGGGAAGGGAAACAGCCCGTTTGTTGCGATTTGGTCGGGAGTGTTAGTGCTGCATGACGGCAGACTCATCGGGTACTGAACAATGTCGTTTTGGATGGAAAAATGTTCGTTTCGTGTTACCTGGCGTGAATTTCCCGGGAAATACATGATCGTCTCGTGGATCTCGTGGAGAAAGTGACGCTTGACCTGGAAATGCGAAGAAATTAATTAACTTTGCTGGAAAAATGAGAAAAATAACGGAAAAAAGCGAAAAAACTAGCAAAAAAGCGAAAACCCCGGACGAAAACGAGCGAAAAAACGAGTTTCGCAGTTTGAAATTCGTTGCCGCCCGTTCGAAAAGGCATACGGTAGTAGTGGTCTCGCAGCGAAAACTGCGATTGTGACAAATTTTGTGCTGCGCCTTTAAGAATTACTACGGTAGAATTGACATTTTATTGCAGATTTTGAAAGGAATTTTGGAAATTTTACACGAAATTGAGAAAAAAGGTATAATTTTACAGAAATTCTTAATATTGAAGAAATAATGAGTAGTTTGTCAATGTTTTCATTCCATTCTCGCTCTCTTCAAACTGGCAGAGATCTCGTAGACTCCCGCGGAAACTTCCGCATCGGATTCGTGTCCGTTTTCTTCACTTTGCTGATCTTCCTGGTCCTGAAACCAAGAAACCGTTATGTTTTTTTGAAGAAAACCCAAGCTTACATCATGTGCCTCTATCGGTTTCTCCTCTTTCTTCGCGATAGGATATTTCAGATCGATCTCCTTGTAATCGTCGATTCCATGCATGTCCATCGCCTTCCGATAAGCCATGAGCCGTAGTTTCAGCTGGCAAACCTTCTGTGTCATGGCGCAATTCTTCTGGAACAACTCCTCGGCTTTGTCCCTCTGTGCCTTGAGGTCTTCGAGGAATCGGTTGTTCTTGATGATCAATCGCTTGTTTTCTTTCTCCAACCAAGCCATTCTTTCAGAATCTGTCTGTTTCTAAAAGAAATTGAAAATGTCGAAAGATTGTATAAGGAAAAATAGGGAGAATTACCAAATGGTCGTTTTCCATTTTTGAGCTTTTCGTTCTGTGCAAGCTTCAGGCAAAAATCGATAACAGCCGCTAAAAGAAAAGTGTTGAAATTCACCGATTTTCAACTGTTTTTTAACAGAAAAAGAGCAGAAATCAAAGAAAAACAGTCAATCGTGGCGAGACCCAAGCCAGCCTTATTACGATTTGTAAGTGAAGACTCGAGCAGAACTAGATAAAACCCTCACGGTTGCCAGAGCAACCCCGTAGGCTATAATCGTAATCCCTTCCCAGCGGACGTCCCGATAATGAGAATTTCTTCCGGCTAGCGGCTAGCGGAAGGTCTAAATATCAAAGAATGGCCTAATTAACAAAAGAGTTTCATTTTGCAGTACGAAAAACCGTTTGAAACGGTGACAGAATCAAAAAACTCATTGATTTCAAATCCAGCAGCTTCATTTTTCAACATATCAACAAGAATTTCAAAAAAAAAAAGAGTGAACAGAGTAAATCAATAATCAACAAAATTTTACAAGAATTACAAAATGGCAAACTGATTTTGAAGCGCTCCTTATTTGTGGAAAACCTTGTCGAGCACCCTGAAAAATCGATAATGCACTATGAACATTTCTAAAACTTCAAAGCTTACCATGCATTGCTGGAGCGTCTGGTGAGGCGGCTCTTCTGCTGCTTCGGGACGTCCTGCGGCTGCTGCACTGGCTTCTTCTGCTCCACGGCTTCATCGTCCGAACCGTCATCCGAACCAATAAACGGCTCGAGGATGTCTTTTGCCGTCTTCTTGACCTTCTTGACCTGCGTCTCCTCCTTCTTCGTCTCCAGAGCCATCTGAAATCAAGTTCTTATTCGCAAGAACTAGGTAACCAGTTACGATCTTCTTCGGCGCAGCTTCCGACTTCTCCATCTTGTCCCCAAAACGTTTGGTAGCTTTCTTCGGGCTCATTTTTGGCTGTTACTGGAAGAAAATCGAACAATTAGAATAAAAAACAGTCGATGAGGACGTAGGTATGAAAAGCGATTCTAAACGCCATACATCGTTTTAAGTAAAAACAGAAAATTGAAAAAAAAAAACATAATTTTTCATAACAGAACACACATAACAGAACAAATTAACAAAAAACAAACAGAAAAAAATAGTTATTCAACTGGCCTCTCCTTCAACGCCTCCACCATGTCTTCCAGATTCCGGACCTCGTTTCGCTTCGCCTTCAGGTTTTGCTTCAACGTTTCGTTGTCCCAATCTTTCCTCCGGATTTCATCTTCCATTTTGTAATTTTCTTTTTTCAGGCGCTTATTGTCGTTGGTTTGCTGGAATAACAGTTATCTCACTTGTCCGTAAATGTACTTACCTCAGTGTTCTCTCTCTTCAGAGCCTTCCAATCTTCCTGATATTTCTTCAGATCTTTGTCCTTCTTCTCAACAATCATCTTCATTTCGACGTTCTTCTTCGCGTCCTTTCTCACCTACAATGCGTTGCTTCTTACTTGTCCTTGTCCAATGTACCAACCTGTTCTAGTTGCTTTTCCAGACCATTCTTCTCTTCCCGATGCTTGCTCTCCAAGTTGTCCAGTGCACATTGGGCTTCCTCATCCTTCTCCGCGCGAATCTTATCTTCTTGCTGCTTCCACTAAAACTCACAATCAGTTGCTTTCACCTTCCTAACCAATACCCAATACCTGCTTTTCAAGCTTCTCAATCTCTTTCTTCTTCTTCTCCTCGAAGCTGTTCGCCTGGCGAGAAAGGTCATCTTTCGCCATTTGTAGGTCGACTCTCAACTGAATGTCCCTTTTTAAGTCAAATTTCTCAAATAATTAGTCTTACATCCTCATTGTCTTTCTCGAACTCTTCCACCTTTTTCTTTCTGATATCAACCGTTATGTTCAGACGATTGATATCGCTTCTCATCTGCAAATGCTGGAGTTACGATTTCAGGTAAAATGTACTCACCTGTTCCAGCTGCTCTTCCAAAGCCTTCTTCTCTTCCTGATGCTTGCGCAAATCGTTCAGAGCGCTCTGGGCCTTCTGATCCTTCTCCTCAGTCATCTTCGTCTGCAGCTCCTTCCTCGCCTTCTGAAGTTCCTCCTCGAGGGCGTGAATCTTCAGATTCTCCTGCTCCTTCCACTGAAACCCATCTTTTTTCATCTCCATATTCACCTAGACCCAATACCTGTGCTTCGAGCGCCTCAATCTCTTTCTTCTTCTTCTCCTCAAAGCTGTTCGTCTGACGAGAAAGGTCATCTTTCGCTATTTGTAACTCCACTCTCAACTGAATACCCCCTTTTAGATTCGAGTCCTCGAATCGTTCGTCTCACCTTCTCATTCTCGCCCTCAAGTTCCTCCGCTTTCTTCTTCCTAATATCCACCTTAATGTTGAGACGACGAATCTCCCTTTTCAGCTGCAAACTTCATTGGACAATCTTTTAGAAAACATGTACATACCTCTTCGATCTTTCTTTCGTCTTTTCCGAGTTCGTCGTCCATTGTTACTTGTAGTATTCCGATTCCTGTTTTCAAAATGGTGTAAAATATAGTATGAGCAACTAAATATAACAAGCGGTGTGAAACGCTATACGAGACAAAATTAAAGAAGAAACATGAAGAAAACCGAATGTTTTAACTCAAATAACAGACCAAAACAACAGAAAAACAAAAAAAAACAAGAGGAACAAAAAAATAGATTACTGTAGTGCGCCCTTCTTCTCGGCGATCGTCTGCTTCCGCTTGGCGACGGCCTGATCCTTCTTCAGCTTCTTCGCCTGAAAATGAGATGATTGTGGAATTGAACTGAACTTGATAATCTTACCGTCTTGTGGTGCATCTTCTTCGGAGCGCCCTGATCGACACCAGCGTTTTGAAGATCGAGCTGGGATTGAGGTCCTGGAGCTGGCTGATTCACAATTGGCTGAAATGAAAGCGTTACACTCAAACGGTCTTTGACCTTTCCCCTACCTGCATGACAATGTCTTGGGCACCTTGTGCAGATGGAGCTTCCAAATGAGCTGCAAGATTCATCTGGGGCAATGGTGCCTGGAGATCGGCTGCCTGAAAGAATATAATGTCATCTGGAGAGTTCCAAGCTTCCTCTACCTGCTGGATGACCGGGAGAGCTGGCGCAAGTTGAGCTTGACCACCTGGAGCAGCTAATGATTCGCTGGAGTTCTGGATCTGGACAATCTGAAAGAAGGGATGATGTTGTACACCGAGCAACCATTGAGTACCTGCGGGATAACTGGTGAAGCTGTATCAAGCTGAGCTTGCTCGGCTGGAGCAGTTGGGCATTCAATGGTGATCGGAGCCAGCTGGCGATCTGCTGGTGGAGCTGGAGCAAGCTGAGCTTGACCGCCTGTTTCGCTGGAGTTCTGGATCTGGACTGGCTAAAAGAACGGGTAAATGTTGGGCAGTCAGCAATCATTGGGTACCTTTGGGATAGCTTGAAGCTGATTGGCTGGAGCAACTGGAGCTTCGATGGTCATCGGAGGCAGCTGGCGATCTGCTGATGGAGCTGGAGCAGCTAATGCTTCGCTGGCGTTCTGGATCTGGACTTGCTGAAAGAACGGGGAAATGTTGCACAGTCAGCAACCATCGGGTACCTGTGGGATAGCTTGAAGCTGATGGACTGGTGCAACTGGAGCTTCGATGGCCTTCGGAACTGGCTGATGTTTGGCTGGTGGAGCTGGAACGAGCCGAGATTGTGCAGCAGCTGGGCCTTCAATGGTGATCGGAGCCGGTTTGATAACAATTAGCTGAAAGAATAAAATGTTATTTGCACAGTTCTCAGTTTCCTTCACCTTTCGGACAGTTACTGGAGCAGTGATAAGTTGGGCTTGAACGGCTGAGGCAGCTGGAGCATCCGTCGCCATCCGAGTCTTCTGAACCTTGGCCAATGGTCCACCGTTCGACTCACTGCTGCGCTTCTTCGATGACTCTCCAGACTCGAGCGTCTTCACATTCTTCTCGGCAGCATTTAGTTTCTCCTCTAGCTGAAACTTCAAAATTTCATGTGTGATCTTTTCAAAGACGATTACCTCATGTATCGCAATATGCTTTTCAAGGAGTTGAGCTTCGCGGTTCGTGGAGTCATCAGTCAGCTCTCTGATCTTCTTTCCTGCTGCTTCGAGATCCTCATTTGCTTTCTCCGACTTCTCTTTTTGAGCTTTCATCTAAAACTTGTATTGAACAGTTTTTGGGTGCCACTACTATATTTACCTCGTCTTCCAGTGACTTGATCTTCTCGACTTGTTCAGTTATCTTCTTGGAGTGCTGAAAGACACATTACATTTTCACTCAATGGCTACGGGTACCTCGTCCTGAAGCTTCTTGATGTTCTCGACGTGTTCCGCCTCCAGATCGCGGATCTTTTGCTCCGATGCGCTCTCCTGAAAACCATAAAGATTCGATTGTTTTCTGAAAAAGCTTTACCTGAGTTTGAAGATTCTTCTCAAGATCCGCAATCCGAGCGTTGAGCGCCTTCACATTCTCGTCTTCCACACGCAGCTTTCCTTCCAACTGAAACTACGAAATTTCATGTATGATGTTTTCAAAAACGGCTACCTCTTCTTTCGCATTTTGACTATCGAGTTGAGTTTCTTTCTCCTTCAGCTCCTGCTTTGCCTGGGACAGTTCGCTGTTCAGATCTTCCTTTGTCCGATTCGTGGATTCCAGCTCTTTACGAATGAGCGCAATCAGGTCTTGGTTCGCAGTTTCGTTGTTCTCCGCCAGCACCAACCGCGCATCCAGCTCTCCATTGGTTTGTTGCAATCTCTCCAGTCTCTCTTTCACTTCCTTAAGCTCGGCATTTTCCAAGTTCTCCTGTTCCTTCTTCGCTCTCTCAAATTCGTCTTTGAGCGCCTTCACATTCTCCTCGGCAACATTTAGCTTCTTCTCTAACTGAAACTTTAAAATTTAATGTATGATCTTTTCAAAGACACCTACCTCCCGATTCGCATTCTGGCTATCGCCGAATTGAGCTTCTCTGCTCTTGGCGTCGTCAGTCAGTTCTGCGATCTTCTTTTCCGCGGCTTCAAGATCTGCATTTGCTTTGTCCAACTGCTGTTTTTGAACATTGATCTGAAACTCGTATTGAAAAACATTTGGGCGCCACTACTGTATTTACCTCTTCTTCGAGAGACTTGATCTTCAAACCTTCTTCCGATATCTTCATGGAGTGCTGAAATAAACATTACACGTTCTATTTATGGCCACGGATACCTCGTTCTGAAGCTTCTTGATCTTCTCATCTTGTTCCGACATCTTCATGGAGTGCTGAAAGTCACATTATGTAAATGTTCAATTTATGGCTACGGGTACCTCGTCCTGAAGCTTCCTGATGTTCTCGACGTGGTTCCCTTTAAGATCGCGGATCTTCCGCTCCGATGCGCTCTTCTGTTGTTTCTCCTGAAAACCATAAAAATTCGATTGTTTCCTAAAGAAGCTTTACTTGAGCTAGAAGATCCTTCAATTGATTTTCGAGATTCGAAACCGTCCCTTCTCTTGCACCAACGACCTTTTTGAGATGCTCAATCTCGATGTTCTTGTCGTTTTCGAGTTGTCTCATCTCTTCTGTCAAGGAAGAAATGCAGAGGACACGAGTGTCCAGAAACTGGTCGCGCTCTGCTTTTTCATTCTGCAGAATTTCCTTCGCATCCCTTTCTTCCCGCAACTCGAAGGCCAGCTGTTTCAGCTTCAACTGAAACCCCAGTTTGAAAAATGCTCTCAAGAATGCTCACTTACCCACTGCACCTTCAGTTTTTCCTCGAGGTCCGACACTTTCGCCTTCTGCTCGTTCTTGTAGACCTCCATGTTCTGGAAGTCTTCCTTCAAATCCCTATTCAACGTCTTCAATTCTTCAATTTGCTTCTTCAATTCGTTGCGGCTTTCCATGACTGCCTGAAGTGAGAGATCAGGAAAAGTAAGAGAGGAATAGAGAAACGGAGAGGTGAGAGAGAAGAGGCAGAGGGAGCGAGAGAAAGAGCCGGACTGAAGAGGAATAGAGACGAAAGGAAAGGGAAAAGTTGAGGGGAGAAAAGGAAGGAGAAGCATCGGAAATCGTTCATTTGGGGCTCCACAGTGATTCTGAAAGTAAAATTTCAAATTCCGGAACTATAACCTTCAAACTCATCTTATCAGTCTTATCAAAGATAACTGTGCATGGAGCTTGTCAATGTGTCTTGTATTCTGAAAAAAGATTCATTAGAAGTGCGCTCCATGGAACAAAACACCAATTTGGCCCACTGCCAAGTCATGCTAACAAACAAAAAACGGACGAGAAGCCTGTGAGGGTCATAACGGATAGGGAAAAGGGAATGTAAAGTTAGCGGAAGGTGTAAAGGAGAGAAATGATTGTGCAATGGTATTTGAAGGACGGATAGGACAGGCAGACAGTCTTACAACACGAAGGACGGACATGCACTGACATGAGAAGCTGCCAGGTTGAATTGAGGGATCTGTAACTTGCTGAATTAAAGAAAAAGTCGAAAAGGTATAAAAAGTGTTGAAAAACACATGAATCGAGTGAAAAATGAGACAATTGGACAGATAATTTGTTTATATAAAGAGGTAAAAAGACGAAACGATGAAATACGTTGATGTGATTGGTGTGTGATGGTGGTGAGGTGGGATGACACAGCGATGAAGTTCCGACGAAGTCTAAAATTGATAACTTTTATATATTCATGCTCTATTCTATTACCAACTCACTTCTCACTTCATTCTCTTGGCTTCATTGCATTCCGACGATTCCAGCTTCCTCTCCACTTCGCGCTGGATCTCGGCGACCACTGAAATAACCAGCTCTTTCACTTGCCAACTCAAAGTATCAAAACTCACGGAGCTTCTCTTCGACTTTGCGGAGAACTTTCAGCTCCGCGTCCATCTCCTCGTTCTTCTGGCGAAGACTTCGGAAATGGGCTTTGGTCTTCTTGAACTCCTGCTCCATTTGCTCCTTGCGTTTGTCGGACTCCCGGAGCTTCTTGTTGACCATCGTGCTGTTCTCCAAGATGCCTTGGAGCAGCTTATCGTCGGCCACCTTCTTCTTCTTGATCTCGTCGATCTCGTCTTCCTTCTCCTTCTTTGCTTTGTTGGCGGCCTCCAGGCTCTCGTTGAGTTCCTTGATCGTCTTCTTCGCCCCGTTCAGCTCGAGTTGCAAGTTCTTCGCCTGCTCCTCGAACTTCTTGGCCTCGACGATCTTGGTGTTCAACTCGACGATCTTGGCGTTCGCCTCGTCCTTCTCCTTCTTCAGATCCGCGATGACTGTGTTAGCGGCCAAACGTTGCTCTTCCATAGTTTTCTTGAGTCCCTCAATCTTCTTCTTCGCCCCGTTCAACTCGGCTTCCAGTTTCTCGGCCTGTCCCTCAAACTTCTTCGCATCGACGATCTCCTGCTTCAACGAATTGCATTTCGAGTTGACGAGCTTGATCTCGGCCTAAAAACATTCCGTCTACTACTGAAAGAACCCCAAGGCCTCACCTCCATTCCAATGACCTTCGTTTCCAATTCAGATACTCGTTTGGTGGCGCCATCCAGCTGTTCATCCTTCTCCTTCAAGTCCTTCTTGAGCTTCACGGCCTCCTCTTTGAACTTCTTCAGATCCGCTCCCAATCCCTCAATCACTTGGTTCTTCTCTTCGTCCTTCTTCTTTGCACTCTCAATCTCGGCCTGAAAACTTTCCGTCTTCTACTGAAAGAACCCCCAGGGCCTCACCTCCATTTTCGTGACCTTATTTTGCAACTCGGCCCTCTTCCTTTCAGCTTCCTTCTTGAACGTTTCCAGACTCTTGATGGCTTGATCCGCAACCTGACGTTGTTCCTCCAGATCCTTCGTGAGCCTGGCGGTTTTCTCCTCTTCCTCGGCCAGTTTGCGGTGCTGTTCGACGGAAGCCGTCTCGAGGAGCTGCACGCGGGCCTGAAAAAACTGTCGTTTTTATTGTAAAACTCTCCAAAAACTCACATCTTGCTGCTTACGTTGCTCTTGCAGGCTGGAAACTTCACCAGTCTTGAGGACCAGCTGGTCCTGGACCTCCTTCAATTTCTTCTCGTCTTCCGAACTCTTCAGAGTCGCGGTCTCCTTCCAAGCTTCCAAGTTATTGATGAGCTGGTCCTTCTCGGTATTCGTCTTCCTAGCTGCTTCAATCTCCTCCTGAAAACATTCCGTCTCTTACCAAAAAACTCCCCAGATACAAAACTCACCTTGAGCGTCTTGATCTCCTTAGCATGCTTCTCCTTTTCGGTCTTCAAAGAAGCATCGGTTTGTTGTCTAATGGCTACATCGTTGCTATTGTGCATCTGCCTCACCTCCGCCGCGTAGTGCTGGCGCACTTGCTGGAGCACTTGCTCAAACGTCCTGGACCAATGAGCATTACATCCGTTAACAATCTCCTGCAAATTTGAAATTCAGCGATATTCTTGTGATTCTGAACTTACGGTGCACCAATTGATCCAAATCCAGTCCCTATCATTCAGCTGGTTCAGACCGGGCACTTGTTCAGCGTTCATTGTTGATTCAGAATCTGGAAAATTGAGAATCAGAATCAGAAGCGGAAGCGGAAGACGGGAAACGGAGAGGAGAGGCACGATACGACAAAGATACGAGACGACAAGCATGACAAACGATTTCGTGGTGAGACCCAAAGGAAAGAAGAGGAATCAGAAGGAGATGGAGAACCAAGAAGACAAATCACAAGCACCACAACAAGGATTTACTAAAAAACGGCAAAAAAAGAAAGGAGTTCATTCCGTGTCGTGGTCATGCTCATTGTCACCGGCGGCGACCTGAAAATGAAATCAAACATCTGGTTCAGAAGCTTCAGAAACACTCACAATTTCCTGCTTCACAATGGGTGTAGATGCAACTGATGTACCAGAAGGTGTTCGCAGAGCAGTCTTCGAGGCGGAAGATGAGGCGAGAGCGACCGATTTGAAGTCCTGAAAGCAAAAATAATTAGGATTCAGGATCACAAGGGGAAAAGTTACCGGTGGACCCGAATCCAGAAACTTGAGTGGTTCGCGGATGAGACTGGTAAAGTGGGTGTAGAAAGCGAGTTGTTCTTCCACCGCCGACTTCTCCGCAAGTGTCTCGTTGATTTTCTTCTCCATCCAATCAATCCTCCCGCTCATTTTCTCCTCATCCGTCTTGTGTTTCGCCGCCATGTCGTTGTTCTGCACAATCAACTGATCGCGTTCCGCAGTGATGGTTTTCAGCTCGCTGGCAAGGTTTTGAATGGACGTGGCGGCGTCGGTTCTCTCGGTTTGCAGTTGTGTTCTGAGTTTGTCGGCTTCCGAAGTGATGGTCTCATGGGCGGCGACAAGTTTCGTATGGTCATCGGTGATGGAGGCGAGCTGCTGGGTGGCTTCGGCGAGTTTCTGCTCCAACTCTCTCGATTGCTTCTCCAAAGCCACATTCTTCTCGACAGCAATCAGAGAAGTCATCTTCTCAACCTCCAGTTTCTGAGTGAGTCTGGAGTATTCCTCCAGGTTTTGATGGTTTTGACTGGACAGTTCGCTGATCTCTCGTTGGAACGATTTCGACTCCTTGGCTCTCAGCTCCTCCGTCTTCTTCAACGTCTTCTCGGTTTCCACCAACTTTCCCTCAAGCTCCTTCTTATCCAACTTCCCCTTCTCAACCTCAACCGACAGCACATCAACCTGGATGTCCGATCTGGAGAGTTGGTCACGAGTCTTCTTCAGCTTCTGCTCCAACTTCAGACACTTCTTCTCACCATCCGACACCTCGGTCTGCGCTTTGGCCAATGATCCCTTGAGCTCCGTAATCTCCTCCTGCGACTTCTTCTGCTGAGCACGATGATCACGACGGAGCAGTGACTGTGCCTCACGAGCATCCGTTTCGACACGTTCCAGAGTCGACCTGGAGACTCTCAACTCTCCCTCACCTTTCCGCACAGCAGCATCCAGTCTCTCAACCTTCGCCGCCAACTCCGTGCATTGAGCCTGAGCCTGGATCCGTTCCTTGTCACAAGTTGAGAAGGTGCCTGTCAGCATGTCCTTGCTGTGCTTCAACTGCTTCTCAACCAACGTCTTCAACGCAGCCTTCTCCGCCTGCACACTGGTCCCCAACGCTTCCACTGCCGTCTTCATCTTTCTCAGCTCCTCGTCCCGACCCTTCTTCAATGTCTCGACCTCCTGAGTGTGCTTCTCCTGATCCACCTTCATCTGCTTCTTGTAGAACACATGAACCTGCTGCACGGACTCCTCGACACTTGCTTGAACTTCTTCGAGCTCATCGAGCCGCCGTTTCCGTTTCTTGTTGATGGCTTCGAGGGCAGCTGCATCGGCATGGCTTTGCTGCATGATGTTCTCCTCCTCATTACGAAAGAATTCCCGGAATCGCATGAAGCTTCGAGATCCGGGAGGCAGTGGGTCGTCTTCAGAGGCGAGATTTCGCGATGATGTCGCCTAAAAGATCTCTATTGAAGATGCCTGGAACAATGGAAAAAAACTCACTCTCCTAGCCAAAAGTTGACTCTGTTGGGCTTCGGAATCTGTTGCTGACGTCGACATCTTCAGAAGTTTGAATTTGATTATGCCAGGGCCAAAGGGCGGCTTCTCTAATCAATCGAACACGTCGTGCCACGCGGCAGGGCAGGAAGATAAAAGAAGTGGGGGAGTTCACGTGGGAAAAGTGGAAAATGTTCACGTGAACAGCTAGAGGACACAAAAGACACGTGAGAACACAGACACAGGTTCATTGAACATGTTAGACGTTGGAATTCTGAATCCTGAAAACCAAAAGTTGTTTCAGAATCCTTAACGACTCACGCACTTCCTGGTCACCCGTCGCCTCGGACTGCTGATCCTCAACTGCTTCCGCAACTCCTTGTTTTCCATCTCCGCCTTCCACAGCTTCTCTTTTTGCTCGTCACACTCTTTCTTCCACTGCTCCTTGACACTTTCCATCGCATTGTCCCTGGCCCTCAGCTGCTCTTGCAGATTCTCCACTTTTGCTTCCAGGACGTCCCCTCGAAACACGGCAAGCCTGTGTTGAAGGTTGATTTCGTAGAGAGCTTCGTTGATAAGTTCCCAGTTGGATTTGGCGAAAAACTCCTCGATACAACAGGTTTGGATGCGTTGTTGCTGTTGGAGCATGTGAGCCTGCACTCTTTCCAGGAAGTCCTTCCGTGAATCCTCGAGAGCAGATTCTGGCAATGGAGACGTCTAAAAAAGAGATTCAGAGACAGGTAAACACTTGAATCACTCACTGGAACGGTCATATTCACATTTGAATCTTTTTGGTTCAAGAGGGGTTGCTCGGGTGAACTGTCGTCCTCCATCTTCTGAAAGTTGGCTGTTGGAGTCTTGGCCAATCACTGGGAAACGAGCGGAATTGACGGGGAGCCAAATGGAAAAGTGGAAAGAAATGGGAGATTCCAGTTGACCAGAGATCTGAAAGCAAAATGGTGACTGCCGGAACCAAACTTTTGCAACTTATCTTTTGCTGTATGACACTAACCATTGTAACTCTGAAATTGCTGAAAATCAGGATAATTTTAAGATATCACAGGGCCCAGGACCGCATCATCAAGTACAGTAACCCGCAATTGTACCAAGTTACTATTTCATATAAAAAATGTTACAACAAAAACAGGAAAAACAAAGAAAAGTTAGGAGAACACTGTTGCAACCGGACCCTGTGGCAATTAGAAGAGGCGATGTGGCAAGAGTGATCTGAACCGAAAAGTTACTATGTACTTTTCCAATAATTATCAACGAGCACATTCTTAGCGTATCTAACATTGTATTTCTGATTGTAATACAGTTTCGCCTCCCTCCCACACAAATTCTTACACTATCCGTCCGTCGCGCTCGCAGCGAGCCACTTTCTCATATGATTCATCTTATTGCAACCGCCTATTGCTAAGACCCTCGTTTTTCTTTTTTCTAGAAGTTTGTATGGACTATGAAGATGATATTTAGTAGATTTGTTAATCAAAACGTTTAGTTAGCTAGTCAAAGTGATACATGATAGGCTAGTTAGTGATAAGTGCAGTGAAACACTCACTTGAATGAATAGAACTGTGAGCTGTCCAGCAGCGATGAGTGGTTAGAGATAAGTGCATGAGACATCTGAAAACCGAAAAGTTAACAATGATTTAGAAAGCTGATTAGTGATAAGCAATACATATCAAGAAGCTGATCACTCACCAATTGATTATTTTGGAGAACTGCGCAGCAGCCAACTTTTGAAATAAAATGGAAAAAGATTGAATTGAAGAAACTGTCCAGCAGCATTGATTAGTGATTAGAGGTGATAAAAGAAAACGAGATACATCTGAAAATCTGATTGATCAGTGATAAGCGTATTTCTCTTTTTCTATTTCTTCATATTTCTAGTGAGCCTAATGCTGGTACATAACTCACCAATTTGATATACGTATGAACCGACCAGCAGTTGCAACTGGATAGAAATTGAAGTTTGTGGCAAGATAGATTGTAACACATTGACAGGAGCAAGAGACGAGCATTGACTTTTTGAACAGCAGGAGAGGTAGAATCCGCAGGTTAATCGGAGCTTCCTGAAACTCAATTTCTAAAACTTCTGCTGGAAACTTGAACGATATACCTGGACCATCAGTGCGCCGGCGCTTCATAGACTGCAGTTCGTTGGACGACGTCGGGGCCTTTGTTGCCTCCCTCTGTTTCCGGAGCTCGTTCCTCTCGTAGCGGAGCCGTTTGCTTTCGGCCTTCAGCAAAACGACGTCGTTCTGGAGCTTGAGTTTTTCCGAGTAGAGCATTTCGCTGTTCAGTTGCAGCTTTTCATCATTCTCTTCAAGCTTCACATTCTTCTCGCGTTCTTCTTTCAATTCTTCATGGAGAGCGCTGAGGGCATCCGACTGGCTGCCTTCTGCGAAGAGAGGTCTTCTGTTGTCAAGTTCCAGGGACTTCTGACGGAGCTGCTGCTTGAGATTTGCATTGACAGTCCGCCATTCCATCTCGACATCCGTCTTCTCCTGAAGGCGAAGGCTAGTCTGACGGAGCTGATCCTCGAGTTTGCTTTGCAGGGCGTTCTTGTCCTTATCTTTTGCGGCAGCACGTTGTTGTTCCAGATATCTTATTCTCCCTCCGGCAGCATTAATTTCGGTTTCCTTCTTCCGAAGTTCTCCCTCCAGTCTCTTGATCGTAGCATCATCTCTTTCAGTCTTCTCCCTTAGCTCTTCCGTACTCCTGATCTGAGACCGCAGGCCGTTGATGGTGTCAACGTTGCTCCGAATCGTCTGCTCCATCTCCGACATCTTCCGCTTCAACTCCTCCATCTTGGCAGAATCCTCCTGAATCTGCTTCTGCTTTATCGATACGTTCTCCAGCTTCCAGTCCTGATCCTTGATCTTCGCAGCATCTCTCTCAAGTCGGTTGGCGAGAGCTCTGACCAACGAGTCTCCAGGCTTCTCGGTGAGCTCCTCCTGATGCTCCTCGAGGTCTTCCTTCTTGACTTGAGACCCGGAGAGGGCTTGCCACAAGCTCTTCTCCAGATCTTTGAAGATCTTCAGCTTCGCTTTGAGCTCTTCGTTCTCCGTCGCCAGTCTTTTATTCTCGCCAGTTAGCTGCCACATGCCACTTTTCAGATCCGCATTCTCATTTCTGAGCTTGTTATTTTTGGTTTCCAGCTCATGAAGCCATTCTTCTTGATCGCGAAGGTGACACCGAGAAGCATCCACCCATTTCTGAGTCTGATGGATCATCTCAGCGTCACTCTGGAGCTCGATGATCATGGCGGAGATCTGCTTGTCCTTCTCGGCGAGTTCCCAGTCGTTGGCTCCGTTCTTCTGAATGGCGAGCTCGGCGATCTTCTGATCCTTCTCCAGAATCTCCTTCTCCATGAGCTTCATCTGGTCGGAGTACTGCCACTGAACTTTTTCTCCTTCGAGGACTGTTTGGCGAAGTTCTCGACAGTCTTGTTTCGTTTTCTTCAGATCCGCAGTGTACGTTTCAATTAGCTCCTGGCTTTCCTTGATCCATTGGTCCATTGGAGTTACCGAGCCCATTGCCGTTTTATTGAGCCTCGCTTCCAGATACTGATGCTTCAGCTTCAGAACTCCATATTGAGCTGCTTGCCCTTGCGTCTCATATTGGAGATTGAGGTAGGACGTGACAGCGGCGTCCTTCTCTTTGTTGAGCTTGGTGTTTTCGTCGTACAACTTCAGAATCTTCTGGCGACACTCTTCGAGCTCCGAATCGTTTGACTGGGCTCCATGGCAGCGGAGGGAATCTGGGGCAGAGAGGCGCGGGGAGGTGGGGTCGGATGATGAGGGCTAGAACAAGAAGAGATGAAGGTGGGGAGTGACAAGGCTTTATAGGATGGTCCAAAATGAAAGCGCGGGGGATACTAGGCTTCACCACTTGCTGATTCACCTCATCGAGACATGATACTTGAAAAAGCAATAAAAAACAACATGAAAAGTGAAAAACTGTGGGCGCGCGTTGAATCTTTGTGCGAGTTACTTTGGGCTACCCTGTAAGCCTGCCCCCAATAGAGAAGCTATCAAGTTATCACTAACGAAGCCCCAGAAACCTTGATCACACCCCCTCTTGGACCTCAAACTAACCGTGCATCTTTCCTCCTCGATGTCCCCGGTGAAGGCAGTGGTTCTGGTGGTCTCTTGATGAAGCTGAAACAAATGTTATTGGATTGAAGCCAAACACCTTGAGTTACCGATGGTTGTTCCGGTGACGGGCTGATTTTGAGCTGCGGGACGGGGCGCTGGTTGGATATCGTGATCTTCTGCAAAACACTCAATGGTTTTTGAGAAACCGTACTTTCCTTACAATTGGTTGCCTATTGGCCAGGTTGCGATGCGAGTTGCTTGATTTGAAGGAGTTCTTGAACATCTGAAAGTAAGGATTAGCAGAAGAAAGTATACAATATACAAGTGAGTATGAGAAATAGATATATGCATGGGTTTCAAACCAGTAAATAATCGAGTAATGAGGCAAGGGAATTAGGAAGAAAACAACTTTATTTGGAGGAGGCTATAAAAGAAGAACAGAACAGATCACTACAACAAAAAAAATAATGAGTGATAACAAACTTATCTCCGGGGAGCTACTCTTCCATGGTATTGTTGTTGTCGTTGATGTTGAGCTCGGCGAACTCGTCGAGCACCTCCATGTCCTCCTCCTCCGGCTCTTCCTCCTCCTCTTCCGCATCACCATTCGAGTCGAGGTTGATCTGTCCCCAGACGTCTTCCTGGTCGATGGCCTCGTGCTCCTGATGCTCGACTTCCTGAAAATCTAGGTCAGAAGTTTTCAAGAGGCACTTGGGATACCTGAGGAAGATCCTCCATTGGCTGCAGGGCGGGTTGCTGGATGACCTGCTGCTGAGCCCAGAAAAGGGTGATCTCCAGCTCCAGTTCCATGTCTAGGAGCACCTGAAAACCATTTCAAGTTATTAGAGAATCTAGGTTATTTGTTACCTCTTGAGCAGTCAAGTCGATTTCGGCATCCGATTGTCCGAATGAAGTGTTGTTGTCCATCTGAATTCTGATTAGCAAAGATTACAAGCGGGTTTTCAAGGTATCGAAGCGGTCAACGCATTCTGGAGTCAGAAAACAGAAAAGAAGATGATAAATGGAAAGTTAAAGTAAACTTCATCAGTTATCAGTTGCTTTTGTTATCATCGGTCTTTGGCTCGATGAAGATCTTGACCATTGGTTCGTCACTTCCGGATGACGATTGGCCATCCTGTTGTGCCGGAGTTGAAGCCGACTTTGCTGCCGAGATGGTCAAGAAGGAGGCGATGTCTTCCTAAACTTGGGTTATAAGTTTTCAAAGATTCAGAAGAAGGGCTTACGTCTGAGAAGTTCATCTGGCGGCAATGCTCCCGAAGACTTGGCATCACTTGAGCCAGGGCCTCAGGGGTCAGGTTGAGCTCGAGATTGAATCTCATCCCGTTGTTTGGATGGATCTCCTGAAAGTTTTGGATTCATTAGAGTTTTAAAAACTGGTATACCTCGAAAGTGATAGGATGGTAGAAGTGGCCATTGACCGTCACCACCTCCATTCTCGTCTCCTTCTTCGGTTGCTTGTTGCTCTCGCTCATCTTCCAGGACAGTCTAAAAAACGTTGAGGCTCCATTGGAACTTCAGATTAGTCTAGTAAAGATATGGGTTCCGTTGATAACGGGTGATAAGAAATTGATAAGAAATGGGTAAAGAGGTTTTATGCAAAATTTGACTAGAAAAGGGGGAAAAGGATGATGATGCACTGGAGGAGTATCACAGTTGGTTATTGCATTGCTTTCTGATAAGAAAGGAACTGATTTTTAGGTGATAAACTGATAAAAACTCACTTTTTTGACTAGAGGTGATACGTTCATTGACCATTGTTTTGAAGAAGATTGATAGCATTCTGAACAATGAGCTTTTGGTGATGAATTGATAAATTGATAAAGTGATAAAACTCACAGTGATGTTCAACTTCTCGTAAGCACTGATGATTTGTCGAAGGTTCGAACATTCCACTTTCAAGCAGTGGTTCTCCATGGACAGCTCCAAGTAGGTCATCGGCCTGGTCCTGATTGGAAACTGATGACCTACTTGTTGCTGCTGCACGAATACAGCCATCTGAGCCGCCACTTGCTGCTCCATTTGCATTTGCGCGGCCTGTTGTGCTCGCTGTTGCATCACGTGTACCAGTGACGCTCCCAGTCTGGGGTGCTGAGCGATGGCGGCCTGGAGCTGTTGATACCGCATGTGGTTCGTCAGCAGCATGTAGGACTCCTGCACTTGGGGCGGCAAGGTTTGAATTTGCCGGTGAGCCGTCTCGACGAGGAGCTGGAGTTGGGAGATGGCATCCCGGGTAGTTGTCTGGGCTCCATGGCCGATGAGACGAGGGTCTGGTGGGGTTGACTCTTCCGATGCCGGAACTGGTTGAGAAGATGCCTGGAATAGATATAATGAGCTTTGAATTTGAAACACTCTTACTTCTAATCCTTCCTTGACAGCTGCTACTCTAATGACTTCTTCGTTGCTCACCGGCGAGCTCATTAGTCCAGGAGACACCTGCAAGAAAAGGATTAGCCCACGGATAGTGGGTAGAAGGCATGTGACACCGTGTGAACGGGTGGATATTTCGAGAGAATCAATGGAGAAATGGGAGAATTAGGCTTTTTTGAGAGACATTGAAAAGTGGGAGGGGAACATGAAAATAATAGAAAAGTGGATAGGGGATGGGGTAGATTGTGGTGCATATGTTGGAGACGCTCCCGAATTGGTTAATTTGTTGAAGTCTGACACAAAAGTTTCAATTGCTGAGTGATAAACTGATAAAACTCACTTTTCCCAGTGATTATTATTGAAGTGACCCGTAATCATGGCTTCTGAAAGGAACACTCTCAATTTCGGTAATAAACTGATAAAACTCACGTTGTCATACATCATCTGGTACCCGTCAATGATATGGCGGAGACCAGCGATCTCGCGTCTCATCTGCGTGTTCTCGGCGACGACCTCCTCATATGATGCTCTTCCGGGTGGCATCGGGATGGCGGCTCCGGCTCCTTGGAGGTACGGATGGTATGCTTGATGTCCGTGTTGTCTTGGCACGGCAGCTTGATGTCGTTGTTGACTGAATTGCTGGTACTCCGCGAGCGTGGGAGCGGCGGATGGTTGTCCAGCGCCGTGACCCGCAACTTGGACTCCTTGGGCGATCTGAGCGGCATGGCTCTGCCGGGTCATCTGCTCCAAGTGACGGCGGATCTGCGCATTCATGGCCGCGGCGAGTGTGGGCGAAATGGCGAAGCCGTTTCCCGGCGGTGCAGAGGCCATCTGAGCAATCCCGTGCTGCAGGGCTGCCAGGTTCCGCTGCTGTTGAAGATGCAGTTGTCGGTTAGCGACGAGGTCGTTTCCCGGAGGAGCGGCCCTCATCCCTTGATCCGCAGCCTGAGCGGCGACCTGAGCGGCCCGGTGCTGCACGGCTTCCTGTGCATAGTGCTGGCGGAGCTGGCAGAACTGGAGGAGCTGCGCTTCGAGTTCCGCGGTGAGGCCAGCGGCCCTGTGCGGCATGTTTTCCTGCGCCCAGGTCTGGTAAGCCTGGCGGAGTTGGCGGAACTCCGCTTCGAATTCCGCGGTGAGGCCGTTTCCCAGCGATGCAGCGGCCATTGGCTCCTGGTTCGCAGGTGGAGGTGGAGGTGGCGGAGTGGCGTCGGCTCTCCGTGGTACGCCTCGCATTTGCTCCGCCCATTCTCGGTCCAACTGATGAGCTCGGTCTAACTCCGCGTTGAGCATCGCTGTGGCAGCCGCTCGTCGATCGCCGTCCGAGGATCCGGGAGAAGTGTTCGCTGAGACGGATCCAGTCGACGACTGTAAAATGAGAGTTGAAAGTTTTGAATTTGAATTCACAAAGAGGCTTACGGAAGACTCAACGACGTCAGCAGCTCCGGCTTCTTCAGGAGCATTTAAGGCAGCCATCAATCTTTCAGCTCTTTCGATGACACTTGTCGCATGTGTGGAGCTTCTTTCCAATCTTCGCAACATTGCATCATATCTTCCTGTCGGCTCAGCAGCTCCTCGGACTCCAACACCGCTCACAGCTTCATCATAGGTCGGTGGTGCAATTCCTTGATTGTCAGACATGTTCAAAACTGCAAAAAGGTCTCGAGATTAGCTTCCCACACGTAGTGGATTAAAGGTATACGACACCGTGAGAAACGGGTGGAATTCTCGGAAAACTGATGAATAAAGAAGATTTTTCAGCATATAAAAGGCAAGAATGATAAGATCACAGATAAATAACTAAGAACCAAAAAGTGATAAAAATTAAAAATAATAGAAAAATACTGGCACGGCCTGTAATGCGAAACGTCGCGGTGCTGTTCAAGCGAAACGACTGCCACCGTGAAAGCACAAAGTCATCCAAATACAGCAAAGTTTATAAAAGTTTTTGTTTGGAACGCCGCGAGTTCTCCGAGAGGACTACACGAGCAGTCGAATAATTGTATGCGCCTTTAACCCCCATTTCGCTGCGAGACCCGCTTGCTCAACCCCGGAGAAAATTTCAGTGGACGCGCGTACGCTTTTACAGGCCGTCTGGGGGAATACAACTAAAAAAGATATGATGTGAAAACTTAGAAACTTAAAAATAACAACAAAAAATGATAAAGAATATGACAAACTAACTAATCAAAACGCGTCTTGCACAGCTTCTCCTCCAAAATCTGAGCCATATACTCGATTTCCACGCTGAAGCGGTCCTCAAAGCTGGCAGATGCCCATGAGTCGTCGTCGCTATCCATGGCCGTCTCGTTGTTATGGGCGTCGGCTGTAAGAGGATTAAATGTAGAAGAGCGGTGAGCAACAGGGGTCTAATTATAAAGGTTGTTAGGTGGGGTAACTCACCTGGCTCTTCAGGGTCCGGCTCGCTTCCTTTAATCTCCTCGATGCTCATTTCCTCCTTGGGCTCCGGCTCATCGATCTCCGCCACAACCTTCTCCTGCTCCTTCTCCCTTCTCGCCTTGACCTCCACTATGACCGCCTCATGGTCAATCTCGACTTCCATATGAAATGAAACTTCCTCATCTGGTGGTGTCAATGGGCAGTAGCTGGGTGCCGGCTTGAGGATGTCAATGGCGATGGTGAGGTCCGGGGAGCTGGCGGAGAAGGGGGAGTACATCTGAAAGATGGGAAAAGTTGAGGGAGGAGAAGTGGGTAGAGGAATCAGAAGAGGAAGGAGAAGAAGAAGAAGTGAAAAAGTTGGAAAGAGGTTGGTTGCAGTGGAGAAGTCATCATGCTGGTTCTGGAAACATTCCAAAGTTCTTAACGTGCAAGAAAAGGAAAAACTCATCTTTTTCGGCATCCCACAGGTGCTCCTGAACTTGACCAGCTATCTGTACATTGAGTTCTTCATTCGGGTTACTGTACAATCACAGGGACACTGACACAATCACATCGCGATCACCATCACAACAGCATTAGGTTCTTGGCTCCGAGGGTCCTGGCTCCAAGGGTCCCGGCTCTGGAGCCTTCTTCTCCGTGACATTGAGTCGTTTGAAGATGTCGTTGACGTCTTCCATGGCGACTTCTTGCTTCTTTGGTGGCTTTGGCAGTGGCGGACGGTCGTATGGCTTCTGAATTCACAACGATTTAATGATTTTGGGTGAGCTAAATGGGTTAGGGTCACCTTTCTATAGCTGGGCAGCTTGTCCTGGAAGGTCACTCTTGGGCGGTTTCCTCGACGAGTGTCTGGACGTGGATGAGGCTAAAAATTGTTCTATAGAGTGTATGATTCCTGTTTCCAATACCTCATAGCCACTATCAAAGCCCTCTGGAACAGTAAGCTTCACCTCAACCGCTGGATCCTGCTCGTCATCGGAAATTGGGCGGAGGTGCTCGGCGAGCCCCTTGCAGATGTGTTTTGGAGTGGTCATCCCCAACTGATAAGCAGATTAGAAAGAAAGATAAGGAACTGTTACAAGATATCAAACTGTCAGAGGACAGGTTAAAAGGAAAAGGTCAAGTAAATGTGTGATGAGAACTCTTTATCATTGTACATATCACCGGGGGAAACTTAGGAAAAGTTAGAGAGACACCGGGATATCAGTAAGTTATAGTAGAGCCACACACTACACCAAATTATTGTTCTCATCGACAGTTGGCTCCTGAAACCAGGGTTAGGCCGACCGACTACCAACTAAGCTCCCACTATCACCCACCGCTCTTACGATCTCCTCCAGAACTCGTTCTGATGCTTCGAGGACTTGACGGAAGGCTCGGAGCGCCTCGACGATTTCCAGTAGCGATGCCTTCAAGTGCTGGGCTCCCGCGGATTGAACATCGATGTCGAAGCCTGAAAAACATTGAAATTGGGGTGAGAACCATTGGGAAAGAGTTACCATTTCCAATCTCCTCATTCATGGCACGAATGCTTTCGAACACCTCCTCAATGCTTCGGGTGCGGAGTTCCAGCAACTCTTGGAGGCTCATCTAGAAAAAGTATTAGTGGAAAAGAGGGGAGGTGTTATAGATAGATAGGTAGGCCTGTAGAGAACAGGTAAAGAGGAAAAGAAAAAGAAAAGTCCTAAAGATACGACACGTCTTATTCAGAAAGGCAGCTGAGATAGAGGTGGATATGTAGAAGGTTAACAGGGGAGATCTTTAGTCCTTCTTGACGATAGCGGCGACGACGTGTTTGGCAATTTTTCCGTCCTTGACGTTGACGGCTTTCTCCTGAAAGATTGGGTTACTGTAGCTGCTATCAAGACTCAGAAAGACTAAAATAATGAATTACTGTAGCTGGCACAGGCTAATAAAGTTTGGAAAATTGGGTTACTGTAGGTGTTATTTACCAAGACTCAAAAGGCTACAAGATTTGGTTACTGTAGCTGGCCCAGACTAAGAAAGATTAGAAGATTGGGTTACTGTAGCTGTTATCAAGACTCGTAAACCCAAAAGATAGGGTTACTGTAGCTTTTACCAAGATTCAAAAAGACTACAAGACTGGGTTACTGTAGCTGGCCCAGACTAAGAAAGACTAGAACATTGGGTTACTGTAACTAGCCCAGACTAAGAAAGATTAGAAGATTACTGTAGCTTTGCCCTGGCCCAAACTGGGAAGAACTAGAAGATTGGGTTACTGTAGCTGTTACCAAAACTCAAAAGGACTAAAAGATTTGGTTACTGTAGCTGTTACCAAGACTTGTAAACTCAAAAGATTGGGTTAATGTAGTTTTTAAGATGACTAGAAAAGACTAGAAAATTGAGTTACTGTAGCTGTTACCAAGACTCAAAAACACTACAAAATTGAGTTCGAGCCGACTAAAAAAGACCAAACAACTCACCAGCAACTCCTGGTACCACTTGAAGCGCTCGTCCGATCGCTGCTTCTCCACCTCCTTCTTCTTCTTGATCTCGTCGAGAATCTCCAGAAGCTGCTTGGCGATCGGGTCCTCCGGGCTCAGGGTGTGGAGCTCTGAAAAATCATAGTCAATGTGGGCAATTTCGGGATTCTTACTCTTCTGAATATCGTCCTCGATCCAGTGAAGCTTCTCGCAGATGTTGAGCTTCAGGGTCGCCTGTTCGTTGAGCACGGACATCAAACTCATCTGAATTAGAGAAAAAGGGGATTAGAAATGAGAAAGAACAGTTGCAAAGGTAAGGATCTCTGTGGCTAACAGATAAGGAGTATAAAATAGAAGAGGTAAGGTAAGAAGAAAACAAAGGATCTATATTTCTATATTTCACCAACCAAAAAGAGAAGACACCAATACATCAAAACCAAAAACATTGAAAAAAAACAAAAAACACTTAATCATCATAATCTTCCGGAACTTCAGGAGCCCTTTCGTCGCTGAAGACTGCAAAATGAACTTTTTTGAAGTGCCCTGACCCAATCCGAACTCACCCTCTCTCAGCTCTCCCATGAGGTATCCGGGATATCCACGGCCTTCGATCGGCAGTAGTGGGAACTCCTTGGCATCCACTGCCAGGCGGGGCATCCTGCAGGTATAGTTGTAGGCAGGATCGGCGACTCTGGTGGTCCTCTTCTGAAGGAAAAAGTGATTAGATGGTGCTGAGAGACGTTTGAAACTCACCTTGGCCCGTTTTTCCTTATTCTTGTTCTTCCCGGCCTTCAACTGATAGCGGTCCTTCCGATAACGGCGTTTCTTCCTCTTCGGGCTCTCGGGTTCGTTGTAGTCGTCATCGGCTCCGTCTCCGTAGTTCTCGACGGTCCTTGGCCTCTTGCCGACTAGAAGCTCGAATTGCCCGGTTTCTCGTGCAAAAAGCATTTGGGCATCGGCTCGGCGATACCTGGGTTGTGAGATCCGTACAGATGCTGATGGGTCGGTTGGGAGTGGTCCGGGTCGGACTCGGGGAGCTCTGACTTGTCGGGCATGGGCGGCTCCGACTTGAAGAGCATCGTCATAGATTCCTCCCATATCGAGATCTTCGATTTGAGGAGCTTCATCCTGGATGGCTCCGACGTGCTGAGCTCCGACATTCAGAGCTCCGGCGTCTCCGGCACCGAGGAGAGCTCCAACTTGGGCGGCTTCGACTGCTCCATCCTCCAAGGCTTCGACCTCCAGTCCTTCAACGTCGAACTCTCTGTCTTCGAATGCTTCGTATGCTCCGACTTCCGATGCTCCGGATGGCGGCTCATGTCCATCTTCCACGTCATCGACGTCGTCCATTCCATCATTGACCTAAAACATATACTTATCAGTTTTATCCCCACAACTCTTGTTCCCACTCACCTGCACCAATTTCTTTGTGAAGCGACCACCAATTCGAGGAATTCTGTTTGCGATCTGCTGTCGTTTTTCCCTGAGCTCCAGAGAAAGCTCATGTCCATCCTCCACGTCGTCCATTCCAACATTGACCTAAAACAGTGACTCATCAGTTTTCTCCTCACAACTTTTGTTCCCACTCACCCTCACCTGCACCGATTTCTTTGTGAAACGACCACCAATTCGAGGCCTGCTGAGAGCATCCTTGTGTTGTTTTTTCCTGAGCCCTAGCGAGTTCTTCAATCCACTACGGCCAATCCTCCGATGTTTTTTCTTTCTCTCCGACACTTCATCGTCATCAACCTCGAGATTGTCAATTTTCTTTGCCCCTTCATATTTGGCGGGTCGGTAGCCTTCTACTAAGTTGCTTGTATCGTCGTGATGGTACGTGGGGTCGCGGTCTCCAAGTTTCGCATCAGCATGGCGTCTTTTTCTTTTGATCTTTTCCGGCTGAGCTTCGGAACTAGATGCATGATGATCGGGTTCTTGTGCTTCCGGCTCGAAGTCAATGGCGGCGTGTCGATGGTCCGACTCCTCGAAGTTTGACGCTGACGCTAATGACATGGCGTTCGATGTCCCTTTCTTGCCCTTAAACTTTAAACATTTCCCCTATCTCGAATCCTCAATTCCTTACCTTTCCCAGCTCACGGAGTATCTCTTCCACCGCTCTTTCGCACACATCACTTGGACAACAAGTGAACAGAGCCGAAGACTTTTGTACATTTCTCTGAAAAAGTCAATCTTAGAGTCAGTCTACAGATAATCAACTCACTTCGAAGTTCGCCGGATCGAGCTCGAGGAGAGCGGAAAAGAAGCCCATTCGGATTTGATTCTTCTTTTCCATGTCCTCCAGAAACTTCCGAGTCGAGAGTTTCTCCGTGTTGCGCAACACTGATTGGATCTCATCGGCATGGATGGCGGTGACTTTCGAAACGATATCGGCCAAAAAACCTGAGGGTGCTCTTTTCTGCTGGCTGGAGCTGGAGCTGGCTCTAGCATCCTCAAGCTCGCGGTTGTCCGAATCTTCAAGAGCTTCCTTGGCCTCTGGCTCATCTTCCTGCGCAGAATCCTCGTAGATCGATGTAGAGGATTCTGACGATGACGACATACTTCTATGGATGGAGCCATCAGTATGATCATGTTCTCCTTCATGGCCAATGCTGCCGTTTGAAGAAGTCGGGTCTCTAGAGGTACATCTGGAGTCCCCATTGCTGATCGGGATTCTGGAGTCGTTCTGGAGTTGGTCGTTCTGGAGTTGGACGTCATTCTCTCCTTCCACTTCATTGACATCCGAAAGAATTGGAGTTTTGGAGCCGCCTGTCTCTCCCGCTTCTCCGTTCTCAATGTTCTCGGCTTCTTCTTCAGCATCGATGGAGTCCTCACCGTCGATCTGGATTCTGGAGTCTTCCTTGGCGTTCTGAATCTTGAAGCCTTCAGACTTCTCTGCTCCCGACACCTCTTCCACTTCATCGTCGACCGAAGGAGTCGGGATTCCGAAGCCGTCCGACTGTTCAGCTTCTCTATTCTCGACGTCCTCGGCTTCTTCTTTGACGTCGGCGGAGTCCTCACCGTCGAACTGGATTCTGGAGTCACAGTCTCCCGACTGCTCAACTTCCCCGACTTTCAGATGCTTCACTCCTCCGGATTCCTTGCTTGCTTCATTATCGACCGTAGGCGTTGAAGTCTCTCCCGCTTCTTCATGCTTGATGTCATCATCGATTGTTACGACGTCGATGAAATCGTCATCCTCCGTCTCATCATCTTCCTTTTGGTCCTCGAGCTCGACGTCTTCATGCTTCTCTCCTCCCGATTCCTGTTGCACTTCATCGACGATCAATGTCGGAGTTCCGGAGCCGTCTGACTGTTCAGCTGCTCCATCCTCGGCGTCCTCGGCGTCCTCGGCGTCTTCTCCAACGTCGGCCGAGTCCCCATCGCCATTCTGGATCCTAGAACTGCATCTGGAGTTGCCTCCATCCACAACCGTCTCGACTTTAGCATCCCAATACTCTTGTCCTTCAGACTCCTTGTTGTTCCCTCCTCCAGATTCGACCGCTTCTTCTTCTTCTTTCAGTTGATCTTCTTCAGCCTCCTTCTCCTTCTTCCTCTGGATCTCCAACTCTCTCACAGTCTTCTCCATCGCCATCTCCAAGCAATCGTACGGATTCTTGAGCTTCCGCTCTTCAGCCGCCTTCTGCCCCTGAAAACCAGAATCTCAAAGTTATAGCTCAATAACTTCTTCCTCACCTCATCCCACTCCAACCCATCCTCCCCAACGACCACTTCTTCTCCGGGTAGAATCTCCATGTCCTGAAAATAGAAAGTTCATTACAAGAACTCCACTGTGACTCACATCGTCCAGAATCAGCTGGTAGTTGTTCATTGTAGTTGCTTCCAGTAGTTGTACTTGTTCCAAATCTGAAATTTTATTCATTTCAGTAAGGTACAATCAGAAGAAACGACGGAGAGAGAGAAAGAGAGAGGAATGACACAGAGAAACGGATTTGGGGTCTAGGGAAGACTGAAAAGGACTGGAAAAGGGAGAAAAAGGTTGAAAAAAGTGGAAGTGACCATCAGATTCTTCGCTGCTCCTCCCTGAAAGATCCTTTATGTCTTCAGGTAACTCCGGCTCTACTTAAACTCACAAGTTCGCTAGATAGTGATACTTGACAAAGTTGCTGACCACTTTTGTCATAATGCTCATGAAAATGATAAGTGCCAAAAGAAACTGCTGTCTCATGGGCGGCAGGAAGCCAAGTAGCCCGCGTGGCTGGATGAGGAGCTCTTCTTCTGGAGGCTGCTGTTGGCGACGACGTGGGAACCACTTTCTGTACTTTTTAGGGATTCTGGGAGGCATCTGAAAGTGCTGAAAGGTTAGGATTATCATGATAAGACAAGTGATAACATGAAAGGTACGGTGGTCCCGATGAAACAACGGAAGTGTACAAGGTGACAGACAACATGCAAAATATGTTATTAGTACGGGAAAGTTATGTAGTTATGTACAGTAATTAGTAGACATACAGCCGACGATCCGATTTTCTAAACCTTATCATTCGCGCTTATCATTCCCTTATCAGCTCACCTCCCAATGATCATTTCAGTGTAGTTTGGCGGCGGATGAGTTTTGTACCACCAATTCTTGAGTTGTTCGTACATGTCGCGGTAGTTTTTGTACATGTTGTAGAATATGAAGCAGCACATGCACAGGCGGATGAAGAGGTCATGGAAAAGATTACTGATAAGGAGAGTGATAAGGGGAAGGTGAGGTTACCATCCAATATTGCCAGGGCCAGTGAGGAATAGCAGGGATGCGGATGGGTCTGTCGCGGGGGATCATGCTGAATCGGATTGGTCAAAAATAGGAAGAAAAAAGGGTTAGATTTCAAGGTATGGATTCTGGATCAAGGGGCCAGTCATCAGAAGTGATAAGGAATCAGTGATAAGAATAAGTTTTTATAGAAAGAAACACGGGGAGATCAGGATCAGGATATGGTTTCAAAAGAGAAAGAGATTCGTGATGTTTGTTTCAAGCAAATCTTCTCCTGAAAACTAGCTTTTTCCAGTGCCTCCCCCTATAACTCACATAATTCTCTCCCAGAATCTGTAGACAGCTCTTAGAAACAGTCTGATAAGGATTCCGATGAGTGCCTGGTCAAGCATTTCAGTGATTACTTCCTAAAATGAGTAATTTTGCTCAATTTTCGAAGTTAAGCTCACAGCGATTGTTGGGCGTGGGTAAGGAAACAGTTCTGCTAATGATCGTTGGGTAGTGCGATTTTGAGCCGGCGGCCGGAGCATTTTGGGTTACTGTAAGAAGTTCTAGAGCTGTGAAGCTCCAAGTTAAGCTGACAGTCAGATATGAGAAACCGTGTAAGTAACGGATTGAAAAAAGTTAAGGGATCAGAGTTAAATGATAAGGTTAAGATCATTGTTAAAAAAGGAGCAACAAGTGTTAAAAAAAAATAGGAAACACGGGGTTGGAGGGATATGATTTCACATTCAGAAGACGTCCAGACACAATTCAATCCCTTCTTCTTCTCCTGAAAGCATGCGATTTTCAGTGACCCAATAGAACAAACTCACATGAGTCTTAGGCAGAATAGGAAGATACCTTTGATAAGGACACCAACCAACACTTGGTCCACAAGTTCACGGAGAAACGGCTAAAATGGGAAGTTTTTCAGGTTACGGTAGCTCTGGCTTACATATGAGCGCGGAGCCGTTTCTGTTCGATGGGAAGTTTGATTTTGTGGAATTCGCATATTGAAAGCTACTGTAAGAAAGTTGAAAAAGCTCAAAAAGGTCAAATTTCAAGGTATGATCTCTGGATTCTAGGAACCAGTCATTTTAACAAAAGTGATAAGATTTGGTGATATCAGAAACTTTTTATGAGCTTTTTATGAGCTTTTCATGAGTAACCGAGACTTTTGGAAGTTATTTGTGTTGTCGTCAGAATCGTTAGAAGAAACTCTCACTGAAAACAGCCATTTTCCGAGGTCCTAGAGCCCTAAAACTCACCGGATAAAGTCACCCAATTGAGTTAAGAATCGATGGATTGAAACGAAGAGGACAAGGCAAACCAGGAATTTGAACGGGTTTAGGTAGATGTGCTAAAAGAGCTGTAAGTTTGGAGACTAAGGCCTAGCTCACGTAGTGTGGCAGCTGAGCTACAGGTTCTGGTGGCGGAGCCTGATCCATGTCTAGGGTTACTGTAAGAAAGTCTGGAGGGGTTAACTCCCGATTACCAGGTATGAAACCGTAAATTTGAACGGGTTTAGATGAATGGAAAGTCAAAAAAAGGAAGAGGCAACAGTTTTTTTTTCACGAAAGAGGAAAGAAAGAGCTCAATGGTTTTGGGTGAAGAGACTTTGAAGTTTGAGCTGGAGGAGACCAGTCGGATCAAAGAAGCTTCATCCAAACACCAGGAAGTGCCCAGTGTACTGGGGGTTGGTAACAAGTGATAACTGATAACAATGTGCTATCTCAATAAGGTAATTGAGATAATTGGAGGTTGATCCAATCCGATTAGGTTGGCGGCGGCTGGTCCAAGCGGATCAAGGTATTTTGGAAGAATGCGATGAGTCTTTCAAATTGTTCAGCGAGGTCGGCTTCCTCTGGCGGCAGCTGGAGGATCAGAGGATCAGGATCTTTTTCGGGAAGGATCAGCTTTACCTGTGGAGCTGGTGCAGGGGATGGAAGCGGCTCGCCAGCTGGTGGCGTCTGCGTGGCCACGGTTCTGGTGTTCTAGAAGGTGAAAATAAGAGAAGGAAGAGTCAAAGGGATGAAGCACCTTGGAGTTGTCCTGCTCTTCATCTGAAGAGTCAGTGTCGTCGTCGTCGTTTGGCATGTTGAGTGCCATGTTTACCCTGGAATCCGGGAGGATTGAGGGTTTTGAGGCAGGGGGAGAGAGAGAGAGAGTTTTACGGACGGAAAGAGATAAGGGAAAGAGGCGGAGTCAAGGAGGAATGACAAGGAGGTGATAGCAGGAGCTCAGAATCTGACTGGAATCATCTAAAGGAATAAAGTGTCAAAGAAGAGGTCATGAAGGGAATGATAAAGAGGTGATAACAAGTTGGCAGAGAGCTGAGCTAGTGAGCGAAAAATCTGACTTGAAGATTCTTAAGGAAGGAGAGATCAAAGGGGAGGTCATGAAGTTGCTACAGTAGTCCAGGGGAAGAGAAAAGAGAGTGATAACACGAGTGATAACATGAGTGATAACATGATAAGAAGAGTGATGTGCAAATAAGTTCGCTTGTTGAGCGACGTCTTTTTTCTTTTTTACCTACATTTTCTAAAAGTCAGTGGGTTACTAGTTGATAGCGCCTATCAGTTAATCAGTTATTGGAGAGTGAGTCATTTTTTTCATTACCCACCCTTTAATACAATTTCAAATTCCCTCCCAATCTCCTTATTTCAATTTCAATTCTGAAATTTTCAATCTGAAATCTGTAAAAACCCACAACATGAAAAGTGCGATAGCCAGATCACATGCCACATTCACAACGTCAATCACCCACTTTTACATTTTGAGTAACATTTCTTTGCCCCGATTTTGCCTCTTCCCACGCTATTCTCCCCGATCATGTGAGCTCACTCTCCACCTTTTTTCCTTTTTCTACATATATTGTGTTCTCTCCGTTTCTGACATACTTTTCGCGGGCTGTTCTCTAAAGAATTTCCGGCTTGTAGGTCAAAATGTCTTGAAATGTTCTGATTTGATCTGAAGACTTGAAACCGCTGCGAGACCAGCCCTTTTTCCGCTATCCCGCGCAAATGTACCCAGGTGTCACGGACGCTATTTTTTTCCCTATCCCGCAATCGCGCCCCATTGAGAAATCTGTGTTTGCCAACACACTAAAAGTATTCATAAAATCGCTCTTCTCCCCCACCTTTCCCTATTCTTTATGGCTCTTCAAACTGAGTCATTTCAACATTCCCATATATAACAAGCCCACATTTCGAAAATTTCCCTTCAAACTGACTAGTACTCCTTCATGATTGATTCACAAAACATGAAATTGACAGGTGGGTCGTTTTGGTTTTATCCTTCCAAGTTGTCGTTCGATGGTAAAGTTTGATCAGTGAAATGTACTGGTTTGATCAGCTGAAAACATTGTAATTGTGATTACTGTAGCTGTTTGTTACAGAAAGGGAATGTACTGCTATAGCTCAAAGTCAGGTCATACTGTAGCCCCTTATTGTAAAATTGACTTTGTTATTACTGTAGCTCAAGATACTGTCCATTCCCAATCCTATGTGTTCGCAGTCTTTTGGCACTTGGCACTGCGCCAAGGCCTGTGGGTCTCGCCACGATTTGAGGTAACAGTATGCAAAATTGAGCGACACTGATCTTTCGCTCTCTCCCATTTCACCAACCAAACCTACCCCTCTTTCTCGTCTCTCCCATCCCTTCCTGTATAATTACCGCTCTGACTTTCATCCTTATAAGCTGTTGCACCTAGCCGCCACCTTCCCCCCAATGCTTCTTATCCCGAACACCTGTCGCCCATCCCCAAATCCGTATCTCTCTCTACATAGATGTCCCGTCCCGCTCATTTACTAATTTGGCTTTTGCTCTTTCCTCACCTTCTCACATTTATATTTCCTGCCAAATCCACAAGTGTTGACATTGTCGGGGCATTGCTGTCCTGGATTACTGTAGCAGTCGTTTCTCATTTGGCTCTCATCCATCTGAAACTTTGCGAAGTTCAATCCCAATTTTCTTTCCCTTTTTTTCTCACCATTTACATTGCGATTTGACCAAAATTTGTATGTTTTCGTGTTGCCACTGCTGCGTAAACCGGTTTCCAAAGTTACTGTAGCTGCCTTTCGACTGACCAATCTGAAAGTTTGCATTGAAAATCCCAGTCTACTACCCAATTGCCCAATTTCTCACCTTTTGCACATGCACATTGATCAAAAGCCAATTCCAAATGTCCAAATTTCCAAATGCTGTAGCTGACCAGTCGTGAAGGTTCCCCGGATTGTCTTGTAGTTGTCCCAATGTATTGTAGTTGTCCCAGTGTACTGTAGCTGCCGTAGTTGTTGTAGTTGCTCTTCCGAACCTGAAATTTTATTTATATTAACAACCACAAGTAAGCAATCACATAGAGAGATAACGACACGAAATTATGCAAAAATATAGGAGGATTTCAATTGGAGGGGGAATGAGCCGAGATGAAGATAATAAAAAGAAGAAAGGAGCGTAGAGTCGATATGGGCCGAGAGAAAGCAAAAACAGTTAGGGGGATTGAAAAAAGTTAAAAAAAAAAGAAAATCCATTGTCGTTCAGTAGAACAGCTCCTCGTACTCCATCCAGGCGACGATCTCGTCTTGGTAGGCAAAAAAAATGTTGCACTGGATGGCCTGAAAGTTCATAAAGCACCAACTTATAGCTTCTATCCACTCACAATTAGAACATCCAGCTCATCTGGTTGCTCCTCGAGCTCCTCGATGATGCTGAGCTTCTTCTTGAAGTTCGGCTCCTCGTGCTCCCCCGGCGGGATGTTCTCCTTGTTGCCCTCCACGTCTCCAACTACCATCCGATTCCCCATAGCTAAGCCTGAAATAAAGTTAACTTCCATGAGCCAATTGCTCAAAGTAAAGAAATAATATCATGCCAAAAATAAGGCGTGGTATAAAGTAGAAGTGGTCGGTTTCTACGGCAACTTTTATATAAGTCATTCACAACCGGGATGCAGAGAAAAAGTGAAATTTAGGCATGTGCACCGGTGCTTTTCGATGGAAGTAGACTCGAGTCAGTTTGAATCCGGTAATCGGGGAAGATCTGATCTATCCCTGCTGGCGGTCATTGTTGAGATTAATGACGACGACGTCACGCAGTTGCGGGAACTTCTCCGCCTGGAAGTTTTAATTCAAGGGGAGTAATCGGGGTTGGACAACACTACCAGGTAGGCCTTATAGGCAGCCCAGGCTGGCTCCAAGTTCTCGTCGTTGTTGAGACGACGTGGACGGCGCGGGATGTGCGGGCCAAAAGGGACGAGAGCCGAAGCATCCGACGAGGAAACTTGATTCTCTGGCATTTTGGACCTTTTACCTAGAATCACTGATTACACCTAACTTGTTTTCCAATTAGGACAAAAGAAAAGATATCAACCGTGTAAAACGGGTAAATCACGAAAAAAAAGAGAATTAGGTCATAGAATATACATGTTTTATGATGATATGATATGATATGTGATTAAGTTAAAGCAAAGGTTCAGAGTCGGATTCGTTTAGCGAGGAAGTCCGAGAACAATTTCCTCCTAGCCTCCTCATGATCAAGCCCATACTTCTTCTCGTAGTACTGGACGTAGCCGTTGAACAGCTGGAAGAAGAGGCGCTCTTATCAGTTCTTATCATATCTATTTACCATGTCAAGCGCCGGCTCCATCTCCTTCTTAACCAAAACTGCAGAGTCCCCGAATGCGGAGTTGAGGATTTTGACCTCGGCCTGGGGGGTGATGTCCTAGAAAGTGATACGAGTTACTTATAGTATGGTTCCGGGGGGTTCTTACGGATTTCGGGGTGGTGGTGGATGGGGCGCCCATGATTTGGATTCGATTCTAGGTAGGAAAAGCTTGAGAAGATTTTGCGAAAAACGCGAAACATAGGTATAAAAGTGTCACGAACACTCTTCACAAAATGTGCTAAAAACCAAAAATCACAACGAAAAATTCAAGTTTTTATTGTTTAGATCGAAATATTGGAACCTTTTTTGAAATCTAGATCAAAATGTGCTCAATTAAGCCCCCTGATAAGGCTGATAAGTCAAAGTACGGTAAATGTATTGAAAAACGAGTGAATCTTGCGCGCGCTCCGCTATTGGCACTGTGCCAGCGGAATGTTTGCGTTTGTATTTGTCAATGTTCAACTCTGCTCTACCGTACTCTCTTGCCTACAGTATACTCCCAATGGTTCTTACACAGCTACAGTAATCCTCATCCAAAAAGTAAATGATCATTTTCAAATTTTCAAATTCCCGCCTGTTCCCAGCCATTTCCTTCTTCGTTTTCTAATACTGACCCCCATGTCCAAAATTAGATTTGTTTTCTATTTTCCATTCAAATTCTCATTTTTTCAAAATCTTCCCCCCATGTCAACACCCCACCCAATTAGCTCACTCATCGGCTTAATCCTTCTTTCTCACTTCCCATTTCCCACATTTAGTGTGAAACATGCGTTTATGGGTCTTGCAACGAAAAGCCTGTGCTGATTTTTTGGTATGGGTCTTGCAACGAAAAGTGAATAACTACTTCTATGTACTACAGTAATCATTCCAAGCGCCTGACATTGACTACACCTAGACGTGCGCTCAAACCTTGATAACTTTGAGCACTGATGCCAGTTTGCTCTTTTTTGCTCGACTCTTCTAAAACTTCAGAATACCACATATCCCCGTAATCACTATCATGCAGTAACAACACAAACAAACTCATCTTCTTCTTCCCATTCCGACTCCTTCCAGTGAACTTCCAATTAGACACGTGCATACACCGATCAGTTTTCAACGCTTTCATTATGGCTAGTCAACAAAAAACACCTGCTGGGAGATAATTTGAACATAAAACCAAAAAGTTAACGAATCGCCGGGTTGATGTGAGCACGGGGACCAGGGGACCAGTGTGAGTGAGTTGTACACGGGGGATCCTAAAATGTGTTCCCAATATGTTACACAATGAACATTGACGTTTACATGAAAACAGTGCCCCAAGAACCCTGACTCATGACACATGTATGCCTGTGTGTGCTCAGAGGTGCAACGTTACACTGTGCCCAGTACATGCAACAAACTAACCTGAATTCAGCCCTCCTTAGCTTCCGCTTCACATTTCGAGGCGATGAGAGCGGCGACCATCGGGGTGAGGCGAGGCTTGGGGAATCTGGGCAGTGGTGGGGTGGTGGAGGAGACGCCGTACTCGTCCTCGTAGATCGTGATGGAGACGGCGGATTGGGTCTGAAAATGAGGATTTCAGAAGGGTAGGGGTACTGTAAGCAATGCCACTAGACTCTATGTAAAGCTAAATGACGGTTTCAGGATATGAGTCACTAAACTCTATGGACAAGCAAAAGACCTTTTTTATGTCCGGGTGGTCCCATAAAAGTGAAAATTGTCCTATTATTGTTTTCATTTGAAATGCGTAATGGAGCAATTTTCGTCAGCGGGTCTCGCAACGAAAAGCGGAACAATTGCGCTACGGTACTTCAAGCATTTCGAATGAACTTCGTGGGTGGCCACCGTAATTTTTTTTAAGGCGCAGAACGATTTTCGCCGGAGTCCATAACGTATTTCATATGTAAAGATAATAGATATTTGAGTCTGTGGACAAACAAAAGACTCCAAAAAAGTTCCGGTGGTACCATGAATGTGAAAGTTGTCCCAATAATACACTATGATCCCGAACTGCCAATGACATTACAGAGGGCAGTTTGGACTTTTCAGGCTTATCAAGCTTATCAGTGATAGATGGATGGCTCAAATGAGCACATGCTGACTAATTGTAAAGTTGCCTTACTCCCCGTGATTATGATTTGACAATTTGTGATAATGGCTTCATCTCCCTTGGGTCTTTCTCATAATTGACTTCAATTCCTTGTCGCCCCCCCCCCCCATCTTTTTCTTATCATGACTCACCGGTTTCTCTGGCTCCGACGACGAGCTGATGGCCTCCGATGAGCTGCTGCTGCTTGGCGATTCGGTCATGACTGAAAAACGCACAAAATAGAAACCAGGAGACGTCAAATTGGATGTGAGATGAGCCGTTTCTCGGCGGCGGCGGCAACGAGTAAAAGGATTGAGAAGGCGAGAAGGACGGGCCTTTTATGGGTGGCTACGAACTGAACGAGTGTGCGCTTTCTCATTTCTAATTTGGCTCACTTCAGACACCAACCCCCTCCCCTCCACGACAAAAAAAAGAGTGCTGCCCCTTGCTGCGCCATGCCTTTTAATCAAGTCTGAAACGAGTGAACGTGCGCTTTTTAGGAAGGCTGCTAGTGGGGGTTTTGATTAACGTTTTTTGATGAAGTAGGGGGTTTTATGGGTTATAAGAAAGAGGTTTCGTATAGTTGCACACTTGTGACAAGTCAAAAAAGTTGGTGTTAGATATTGAGAAAAAGAAATAATTTGTTGGATGGCAAGATGGGGAGAGTGGTGTGCTGGGGTTGCAATGGTTCAGTGTAATACAAACATATATGCTTTTTCTGACCTAGAAGTCCTTTTTCTAAGTTTCTCAAGCTCGAGGTTGAAAATGGGTCAAATTGGGTCTTTTTTAAAACTATTTTTGACCGCCCCTGTTTTAAAATTTGTTTCTTTTTGCCAAAACAAGGCAAATTTTGCCTAAATTTTTATGATTCATAAGCTAGCTGAACAGTGTCAAACATGTGTATTTCTGGGTCATACTAGGATAAAAATGGGTCAAATTGGGTCTGTTCCCGACTATTTTTGATCACCCCTCTGTTAAATTTAGTGTTCCTTTGCCAGAATACAGTCAATTTTCTCTATATTTCTATGAATCATAATCTAGCTAAACATTGCCAAAAGTGTGTGTTTCTGGGTCAAACTAGGCTAATAATTGATCAAACTGGGCTTTTTTCCCGACTATTTTTCACCACCTATGTGTAAAATTTTATGTCACTTCGCTAAGAAAAGGCTAATTTTCTCTATATTTTGATGAATCATAAGCTAGCTGAACAGTTTCAAAAGTGTGTGTTCCTGGGTCAAACTATGCCAAAAATTGGCCAAATCGGACATTTATTCGACTATTTCTCACCACTCCTATGTTAAATTTAGTGTCCCTTCGCCAAGACAAAGTCAATTTCCTCTATATTCCTATGATTAATGAACTAGCTGAACAGTGTCAAAAGTGTGTGTTTCTGGGTCAAAATAGGCCAAAAATGGGTCGAAGCGGGCTTTTTTCCGACTATTTTAGACCATCTCTGTGTTAAATTTAGTATCTCTTCGCCAAGACAATGTCAATTTCCTCTATATTTCTATGATTCATAAACTAGCTACACAATGTCAAACGTATGTGTTTTTGGGTCAAACTATGCAAAAAATGGATTAAACTGGGCTCTTTTCCCGAATATTTCAGACCGCCCCTCTGTTAAATTTAGTGTCACTTCCCCAGAACAAGGCAAATTTCCTCTATATTTCTATGATTCATAAACTAGCTAAACAGTGTCAAACGTGTGTGTTTCTGAGAGAAACTGTGTGGATGCAAGTGGAAAAAGAATGTATGTGAGTGTGTGCTGGCCTAGAGTGGCACTTTGTAATAGAAAACAAAACGACGTTTTTGATGTGTGTGTATGTGATTTCGTCACAGTGTCAGGAATTGGCTCTAATGGGATTTCTCGTGGTTTTTTGGGGGAACTATACTGTATTTGTGCTAATGGATTTGAAAGGCTACGAATTGCCTGAGAACTTAAGGAAAAAGAGCCTCCGTAAAGTGAATTGGCACTGTGCCAAGTTCTCTCGTTTCCGTGCTAATACACTTATATGAAAATAGTAAAGTAAACTCTAATCAGTTGTGATAACAATGATCAAATGAGCAGTGAGCCTAGTGATTATGTGATAAGCTCCCAGTTGCTAACTAGTGTCTATATATTCCAAGTCACGTTTCTGATAAACTGCTGACTTGCTAGGGCTCACACCGGATTGCTCATGGACCTACACTTGTCTAGACACTTTCTATATAGTTGTCCCTCTTCTCCAATTGGTCCCCCACACTTCCCATGTCCCCGATATGTTCTGGATGGTCCCCCAGCAACTTGTATTGCGCAACAGGTATCCGATGACAGTGTCATGACACAACTGATGCGCGTGAACACTGTATTGCGTGGAGGGGCACTTGGAGCTCACTGCTCGGGGGGCAATAAGTCGAATGATGTAATACCAGGTGAGTCACAGGTGGACGGGAAGCAACTACTAATCGCAGGGTAAGGTTTGGGCTAGAGAGAGAAAGAGAGAGGTACTGTTAGAATTTGACCTGGTTTGAAAGTGTGCAGGTTGAAGACTTGGAAAAAACAAGCCATTTTGGAAGAATCGGTCTTGCAGCGAAAACGTGACAAACTGGGCTTGAAATGAGTTAACTAGATGGGCGGCCTGAAGTTTAAAGGCGCAGCATGAATTCTTCGTATTCGTGGCGAGACCCGCTGACAAAATCGTGGCTGTTTCGACGTTTGAGAGTAGGTTTGAGCTAGAGGGTTAGGTACTGTTAGAATTGGGCTTGTTTTGAAAATGTGCAGCTTGAAAACTTGAAAAAAAACCAGGACTTTTGGGAAAATAGGTATCGCAGCGAAAACGTGACAAACTGGGCTTGAAATATGTTAACTGGATGGGTGGTATGCAGATTGTTTAAAGGCGCAGCATGAATCCCCCCTCCTATTCGTGGCGAGACCCGGTGACGAAATCGCGGCCAAAGGAATACCCCAAGATTTCTAAATTTTAGGCCAAATTCCGAAAGAAAACGACGGAACGGGAGAGAGCGAAAAGAGAAAAACATAAAATTTGAATTTTGTTTTGAAATCTTGAAGGTCATTTGTCTCTTTGAATATACATAGCCATGTCGGGAACATAATATTTTTAAATTTTATCCTTTAGAAAGACGGAAAAGTGTCTAATCTACCAAAATATTATTCCCGAAGAAAAGTAAGAGGTCCTACTGTAATTCAGACTAATTCCTTGTTTTCCATCCCTCTCCCCTCACCCATTGCCGGGACAAGACACCCTTTTACTTTCACATACTCTATTTCTTGATTCAACTCAATTTCTAAGAAAATCCGCCAAAAACAGCTCAAAAACAACGAAAAACTGGTCGGGAATGGGCGGTCGGACCGAGCGGCGGCAAAGTGGGCGGAGCTTCGCATCGAGGAGAGTCAGTGAGTGAGAGAGAGAGAAAGAGAGCGAAACGAGAAGACTACGGTGGCCGGACGGGCTATGCGAAGGAGTTGAGGATGAAGTGATGTGCGAGAACTAGAAAATGATGGGTGAAACGGGCAAAGTGGAGGAAATATGACGTGGCATTGGATGGAGTGAGTGGGCAAGAAGAAGAACAACATGATGTGGTAGTTTGGATGGTACGAATGGAGCAGCACTTTGTGATGTCAGAGCTTCAAACTAAAGAGAACAATGGCCCTGTTTTGGACCAAGTTAACTTGCGTTTGATGATTGAGAATGTGGCCTAATTTCAGGAACGTTGTATCAAATCTGTGGTCACAAACGGAAAAATTGACGATGGACGGAATGGGTGAAACATGAGTAAGTTTAGATTTTCTGTGTTTTAGCTCTAATTTTAATGATTTCCTTGTCAAATTTGGTTAAATTTATGTACCCGAATATTTCGTGTAGATGACAGTGTGCTCCATGAAAAGCTTGGTTGTTGATTAGGTGATAATCAGGGAATATAGCGGAGAGCTGCGCTTCTCGACGAAAAGATGACGAAACAATGGGTAAAAATGGATAAGATAAGATGTGCTGTGTTTTAGCTCAAATTTCAATGATTTCCTGGTCAAATTCAGACATAACCTCCTGAATATTCCGTGTAGATGACTAGATCCTAAGCTTGCCTGCTGATTAGGTGATAATCAGGGAGTACATACGGAGAGAGGAGGCTGCGCTTCTCGACGAAAAGATGATGAAACAACTGCCGTGCCACTCACACACACAGACACGAACGCGCGGCACCGTCCGTATAACCGTCTCTTTACTATCTTCGGATCACTCCTCCGACTTGTTGGGGAGAAGCGCGCGCCCATCGCCCAAGAGAGCGAGAGGACGGGCGGGTGAGGCGGGCGGTTTGCTGACTGATACTGGACGTTTTTTTTTGGGAAATGGATCACTAGAGAAAAGTCTCTATGCACAATCCATTTCGTCATCATATTTTAGGCCAGAAATCATATAAAAGACACTGCCGGGAAGTATGAGCGCACCGGAAGAATTCGAGTGTTTTTTGGGAATGGTGATGGGAAACTAAAAGAGATGTACAGCAAACAGATGGATTTGAAGTTTTAGTTGTTCTGATATCAAAATCATGATTAATCACCAATTTTTCATTCAAAGGAAACTTATTCTACCCGATTCCGTGCTTGCGCGCCTTAGAAAATCCCAAATTTCAAAGATGATTTTGCGAAAATCAAGCTAAATTTCATATAAAAACTAAGAAAATAACATTCTCTGCCTTTTGAGTCATCAGTTTACACCTAATTTTTCAGTTTCGAGTCACTAGCAAGTTTCCAACAAAAAAAGGAAAAAAAGTAAATATCATATTTTCCGCAACAATGAATTCAGTCTAGCAGGTCTTACATTAGGTGATTCAGGCAGAAATCTGATATATTTTAGGCCCAAAAATTTGCATTTTTCTACTTTTTTAGGCGAAAAATCTACTTTTTTAGGCCAAAAATTGGACTCGCCCTATTTCCCTCAAATGTTTACCTGAATCCGTTGTGACGTTGACTAGATGCTCCACAGACGTGTTGCGTCTATGATTAGCCGCCTGATAATCAGTGAATAAAGGGCGGAGAGGGAGGATACACGGGGTAAGTGTGTCTGCGCTTCTCGAAGGAACATGTTCCAAAACTAGGGGGGCCGACCCGACCGCGCCGCCCTTCTCGCACACACACACACATACGAACTAACAGGAGGGGAGCGAGCGTCCCTGTTAACAGGGAAAACGACGAAGACGGTTGGAAATGAAGCGGAGAGACGCAGAGATGGGAGTAGCGCAGAGAAGTTTCATAATGTGCGGTGGAGGGGAAAAGGAGGGTGGAGTTGGGAAATAGAGATTCGAGAATGTTCCAAGGATGGTTTTTGAATATGTGCTAGGAGTCATTGAGCACCGTTTAGGTCAGATTATATGGAAATTAAGCTTGAATCAGTGAGCAAATGACAAGAGCTGGAAATATCAAAAAAGCGATGTTTGCAGCTTCTGGAAGCTTCGATTTTTGTATGTGACGTAAAATTTTGCATATAAGGTGAGCCATCAAATAGAATGTGCTCTGGCTCAGAATGGCTTGATTCGGCCGATCAGTCCATCACTTGGTGATAAAATATCCCATTGGCAGAACATAAATTTGATGATCGGCAAATAGTTTCGGAGTCCCTTCGGAGTGCCCGTCGCCGACCTTGGCGCAAGGAAAAATCAATATGTAGTTGCGAAATCGAGTGTCGATTTTTTGGGAATAACGGATGGAAAAGTTAGGTAACACATATACTATTTGATGTCTACTTGATTTATCTGGGAGAAGCTTGAATTGAGTGAGAGCACGCCAAAAATGGAATGACCACCCACGCACACACACCATGGGCGGCACCGCCGCCGCCGCAAAGAGTGGCGCCCGAAAAATCAATAGTTTCGTTTCGAAATTGTGTTTTTTTAGGTGATGAGAATAGAAAATTAGGTCTTCTAGATGCTTAGGAATAAGGTGTGAGTAATTGGGAACATGATCCAAACACCTCGAGTCGAATGGAAAAAAGTTCAAAAAACGAAGAGACCGCCCATGAACACAACATTTCACGGGCGGTGCGAGGCGCCCAAAATGCGATGCTCCGATTTGTGACAATTAGGAAGCAGGATTAAATAAATGAAAAAACCCAAAAAAAAGTGAAGTTGAAAAGTTGTTTCCAAAAAAAAGTGTCACCCAAAAAGACGAAAAACCGACGATGCCTGCTGTGGAACATCTGTCCCCCTCGCACCTCTCAATGGAGCGTTTTGCACTTAAACTTTCACTTTTTAATGGGGATAGAAGGTTATCAATGTTACTACTAATATATGTCAAATGTTACAAGGAAAATGGGAAAATGGAAGATTGGCAAAACCAAACCAAAAAAGACAAAACGCGAAAAGACCGAACATCTGCCCCGAGCACTACATGTTTACTTTCTCTATCCCTATTCTCTATTTTTCAAAAAATGGAGTCTTATCACTATTACTATCAGTATAGCCAGACTCTGTTCCGAATTTGAAGTCCTTTAGCTAATCCCCAACCCCAGAACAAACGTAGTCGTAGGTTTGTACCTTTCTCAAGTCAGAACCCCTTCCCTTCCCCCAGACACAAATCCAAACTAGGTTTTTTTGTACGAAATGTGCGTGGTAAGGCCTCATGCGGAGCCATAAGTCATAAAACGAACGTAATTGTTAGTATCGGTTAGTAGGCGAGCACTAGTTTTATGTGGGGGTGTCCTTCAGGAGGAGCCCATCGAGAGAGGCAATTCGACAAATTGTGGGGTGGGTTTTCGAGGATTTTCGCTGTGGATGGATTTGGAGAAAAAAGAGAAATTTGAAAATGGGGCTATTCAGGGATGTTTTGACAGGTGGCTCATACCATTACCATATACCATTAAAACTAACTTTTTAATGAAATGGTGGGAATTGCACTAAAATTGAGCAGACAAAAAAAGCGAATACTAAAAAGTAGTAACTAAGCGCGCGCAAGCAGTGAAAGTGATTGACCTCAAGATTTACGAGCTAACAGATGTTCATCGGAAGAAGAAGCCGTGAATCTTCTGAATCCCGCCAACCAAAAAGTCAAATTCAATTCTGACAAGTTTCGAAAGTTAATTCTCGAAAAACGTGTGTGTGTGTGTGCTCAAGAGCATGGGCCCACTTGAGCCGATTTTTGAACTTGGCTAGTTTAGTTTCGTCTTTTTGGAGGGAGTTTGATTTGGGATTTGAATTTGAATTCAAATTTAGGCCAAGTTGACCTAGAGACCTACTCAAAAAGGATGAGCCATACCTTTAATCGATGGGCGCCGACACCGGGTTGCGTCATCAAATATTATCGTTGCAACTCAGAAGTTCATCGGGTAGATTTACGGAGTTGCGGGTCTCGCCACGCGCAAAAGC
>LR538537.1:13799-90049 GCA_900536315.3 Caenorhabditis becei
AGAAGACGGTAAAAACGAAGAAGAGGACCAAAAAGACCAACAAGACCAGGCAAATTTCAATTTTGATGCCTTGTGGAGCGCAACAAGATTCGATGAAAACATAGACCTCGAATTCCGCAGTCGTTGTTTTAATAGCAATATGGCGATGGGAATCGTTTTGCGCGAACTTAAAAAGTTGTTTCCTGTCCGAAATGTTCCAAGCGTTCATTTTGAAATCAAAGAAGGTCAAGATAACTTGGAAGATAACCCCGTTCTCCGGGAATTGACTCATTGCCAGGAGCTCAATCTACACTTACCTCTCGAAGCTTCTCCAATCCCAAGAAAACACCTTGACTGGCTATTTGAGAACATTTCCATTGACAAATTTGTCTTTGTAAACAACTGCAGAGAGGTTTGGACGTACCGAAATGTGAGTTTACGTGACTATGAAAACTGAGAGAATACATTTATACTTTTCAGCCGCTGGGAGATATCCGAACTTTGCACTTTAGAGGACTATACGACTCGCGCTTCCTGACGCCAATGAACCTAAAGAACGCCACGCATGTTCATCTCCACACAGGCACTAGAACAATCAAAAAGATCAATAATCTTCTGAAAGGATGGCAGGGAGGGCTTCTCCCCAATCTGCAAATTCTGGAACACCGTGATTTCGCAATGCACCTAATTAGCTGGCGGAACATGAAGTACATGGAACAACTGATGGACAAGTTGAAGAATGTTCGTGAATGGGACAAGAATCGTGAAGCAACTTTCAACATGCACGAGTTTTCGAGATATGCCAACCTGTAAGTTTGAATCGACTCTTTGAAAAACTCTACAAACCGCAAAAAGCACTTTTCTTAATCAATCATTTCATTTTTAGGAAAGTAAACGAATACCACCGGAGGAATGAAAGACCCGCATACCGAGAAGGGAAGGACATCACCAACAGAAATAAAACCCAAGGAACCATTATTCCAAACTTGGGTCGTCAGTCGTTTGTCTTTGTCGTTTGGAGCGACTGGATTCCAGAAGAGTTCCGCAAGCCGTCTGATTCTGAGCCGCCGTATTATGAAGATTGAGTTGAAGAAGAAGTTGGACAACAATGTTTAATCTATTTTAATGGTTCTCAAAGAACGTTTCCTTTGAAGCTCACACAGTTTATTCCCTCCATGTTATTCGATTATGTTACTCCCTCGCTATGATTTTTTCACCCTTATTTTATGTATTTTTTAAAATGTCAAACTTAATAAATTATGCTATCTGACAAAGCTTGTCTAGCTCTATCACAGTTGGGAGATAGACATAGTTTTTAAATTAGAAGAAATATCCCTATTTCTAACTGACAAACTCTGTGAGTCCAAAACGCGACATATCAATCACCTGACATGAACAAATTCAACTGTGATCGCCCAAAAGGAAAGATGTATTCATTTGGAAAAATATTGGGCACCTGGTAAAAACAGTCATTCATCCTGCTTGCTGCGCCATGCGACTGATCCCGTCTTGCCCGCCAGCCGACCATACTCGCAAAGTTTTTCAAATTTTGCATCACCTTTATTACACTCATTCGCGTGCCTTCCGTAGTTTGAAACGATAGAAACGGGTACTACAGTGTCATTTCCTGATTCTGTCCTGATTTATCATTTTTCTCTGGGAAGCATTGGTCATGTTCTCAATAACTCCGACAATTGGCGTCTTCTGCATTTCTACATCATTTGCCTCAATCCTCCGCCGCCGTTGTCTCGTTATTCCCAATAGGCTCTGTTTTCGCCAACCGATCTGATGCACTGATGTGTGTTGTGTCTCATTCTCATAAAGTAGCTCTAAATTGATATCGAACGATACAAGCGCGCTCCATTGAGAAATGTTCTGCGTCTCTCTCCACAACACCCCTGCCCCGATCGTCTAGCAACCAGCCCCCATTCCCGATCCAAAATCTCGTACGTCTTCTGTTTCCTCCGATTCTCGTCCAGTGCCTCCTCTGCTGCTGCTGCTTACACTGACCCCGACAGACAGGCGTTTCCCAGAAGGCTTTATTTTTTCGGGTCTTCTGCTGCCTTCTCCATACTCTCATCTCTATCATTCGGTCGGTTGCTACGTGCACCCTTCTCTTTTCCCATCCCCCAGAAACCTTTCTATTATTTCTTCGGAAATGGCTGCTCGAGGACTCCCCGTGTTGAAGCTTCCGAAAGTGGCGTTGGATAATGTGCTCCAATTCTGCTCTATTGAAGACATGTGAGTTTCAAATTCTCTTACTTAACCCTAATAGCGCATTTTCAGACTCCTTCTCTCAACGACGTCACAAAAGACCAAACAAATCATCAAGAACATTCGAAGCTGGCCGAAAGAAGTGGTACAAGTTAACTTCGATTCTTTCAAAGTTAAAATTCGAAACTATTCTGAAATCGAATGGAAATTTGAAACAAGACGAGGTGTTCGCACAAACCCGACGTTTCCGGAAATGCTTCAAAGTGCAAGAGATAATGGGGGAACTTTCGTGTGTGCTGGACCAAGAGTCACATTGACACTGGCGTTTGGAGAGATTATGGAGCTGTTCAAAATAGATCATATCGCTGAATTAAACGCCTTTGTTACCCCGCAAATTCCTTCTCTGCAATCCGATAAAATTGTGAGGGGAATGAGGACTTGTAACTATCTTCATCTTACTCTATGTCACCCGATTGCCAATAACGATATGGATTGGTTATTCCAGCGGATTACAGTTCGGAATGCCTTTACAATCAGAGCAATGACGGCAGGCATGTACCAGTATCAAAGACCGTTTTCCACTGTAGAAACTGTGTCTTATGAGGGCCGGATGAATGTGCATACTTTCGATTACAACAATTTGGTTAACGCAAAACGGATTCATATGATCAATGGGGCCGGGTTCACTGCCACTCAACTGAACTCATTTCTTAGAGTGTGGCAGCAAGGATTGCTACCAAATCTTCAGATCATTGAGCATGGTGGTTTCATGCTGATAACAAACCCTCAATTCCGGACAACAGCTCTAGAAGGGCTCGATGTAGAAGACTGGGATGTGGCAAGAGAGCAAGTCTTCAACCGAACGCTTTTCCATTTTTACGCCAATCTGTAAGTTGCTACCTTCTGAAAACTTCCACTTAATGTGTATGTTTTGATTTTCAGACGGTTGTACACAAAAGAGCTACGTTTCCGGGAGAGCAAGGACATCACCAGACACACTGATGGAGTGAAGGCTTCGATCATCCCTGTCTCTTCTGGACACCCTCACATGTTTGTTTTTGTTGTCTGGAGTGACTGGATCCCGATGCAGTACCGTCGTCCTTCCAACACTCCGTATGTACACTTAAATGCCTGATTTTAGCGTGTATCCCCCCTCAATGTCCCTCATATGCTCATATCAAATTATTGCTTTGTTCACCTTTAAGAAAATATATTTTAATAAAGTTTTAATCTTATTAGTTGACAAAAGTGACAACAAAATTCGCTATGCCAAACAGTTCACAATTCGGTTGTCCATCACAAAAAAAAACAGCACAAAAAAGTTAATTTTGAACTCAACTTTGAACAAAGTTCTAAAGGAACTCACTATTCCAATTCGCAAGCAACCCAAGTCTAGTTTTGGGTGTTTCTGCTCACAGTTCTCTTTTCGATTTACCACTGATACCATTATCACTGTAAGTCTGTCTGAAACCGCCTGCTAGCATCTGACTTTGATGAACACTACAATCCACCAACCTCAACATGATGTGAACGTATCAGCCAGAAAACCACTGAACTTGATACTTTAAGACCTGGTCAACGACAAATGTTCCAATTTGCCAGAACGCTTTTTTGAAAAGTGCCTGGTTGAGCTTTACTATCTGCAACGCCATCAAAGGCCCTAGACCCATGCGCAGCTGCTCCTATGATCATACCGCATGTTGCATGTTATCTTATTTGTTCCACAGCTGTACCTGGCCAATTTTCCAATTGCTCACCTGCTACGTCATTAGTGGCACTAACACCGAGAACATCTCTAGGCATGCATGTTCTCAAGAAATCCCTTTGCTGTCTGCCCACCTGGTGATCCTAATCTTCCACTACGTCATTCTCAGTCTCATTCTCCCCTTCTTTCCTCCTCCAAGATGCCTCGCTTTCCTATTCTCTCTCTTCCATTCCTGGCTCGAGTCGAAGTTGCAAGACATCTTGAACTAAAAGATTTGTGAGTGTTTCCCTCTGGTAGTTCACTTGATTTGATTCCCTTTCAGAGTCCAATTTGCTTTGATTGCAAAGAAATCCGCAGCAATTGCAAAAGGAACAAACCAGTCATTTGGAACTGTTGCAGTGATTTTCAAACCGTTGAAAAACTACCAGCTCATTCTCAATTACTGTCTTGATGGGTCAGATTTGAATTGCGTTGTGCCTAGTGGAAACCATGAAACACACGGATCTGACCAGATGCTCACTTTTCCTGAAGTGTCTCAACTAGAAACCATCCAAAAACTGATGGCTTGTGTATTCAAAGTCTTCAAAGCCGAATATGTCTATTTGACTGCTTATGAGCCGTTTGACATCACCATGCTGTTAGAACCAAACTTTCCTGTCGGCGCTTTCATTGGTTTGCACTTAAAACGTACATCTGATGATCCAAAGCACAGCGCTCAAAGAATCTTGTTTGTGTTGGAGGAACTCAAACCAAACTCGTTTGGCGTGCAAGGAGAAGTCGAAGACGGATTCACCTACTCTCAGCCAGTGGAAAATAACATTTGGCTTCACGGACCGCGCTGTTGGTTTGACTTTGAAGCTGCGTATAACTCAACTTGCGAGAAGATGTCCATTCTGGTATTCGACGCCTACACCAACGAACAACTAAACCGGCTGTTCAAAAAATGGGCACGTGGAGAAGGATCACTTGGTTACTTTGAGATGTACACATCTGCAAGTGGAGAACAAGAAATCAATAAACAGATGGATGAAGTTTTGAGAGGACTCGGGGCGACTCCTTGGAATGCCGATAAGGAGTTGAGAACTTATCGTGGATAGTAAGCAATCCATTTTAGTAATACTGTTATAGTCTTTTTTTTCAGCGGCTGGGAATCGGACAACGGCAGAAACTTCCTGAACAACATTGGCGAAGAAACTCAAGTGTTCATTGAAGATCATGTTTTTTATTTCATCTTCTTTCAATGAAAATGTTGTTACATTTCACTACTGTTCAAGTCTCATAGTAATGGTGATCCTGACAAATGCCTTTTCATCTGGCCTCAACCTAGGAAACAAATTCCATCTGTGTCATGTGCAATACACTTTTTCCGTTTTTGGATCTAACGATGAATATTAGTAACAGAATGAAAAAAACGATGTATTCGAGACACAGAGAAAACTACTAACATTTGACCGTTAAGAATTTGACCGGAGAAGCAATAATACAACAATTGGATTGAAACAATTGATCATGGAGAAGTTGGCCGAATGGAGAAAGGAAAAGAATGGGAACAGGAAAAGTTTGAGAAATAGTCAATTCAATGAGATTACTTGCAAGTTTTATACTTATATACTATCTACAACTGCAGTCACGTAGTCAATATCATTTCGACGACGTTCTTCGAACCCTACACCCACTGATGCTTCTAGCAAACAAAATCCATCCCATCGTACGATGCTGTCCTTACAGTTCGCGACTGTGGCAAAAATCGTGGCGATCATCTGAAAGCTAGCTCCCTCCCTGCTGCCCCAGACATTCACTCTTTTTTCAAAGTACGCCATGGGATTCGGGCATTTGCGGAAGCGGTCTTGTTTCTCATCAGTATATAACAAGATGCTTCGCAAGTGGGACATATTCGGTGAGACTGTTCCTGAAACATGAATAGAGTGAGTTCAAATTCAATTGTGTTTCTGCTTACTGAATTCTTTAGTCGCTCGGAAAAGTCTTTCTTTTTTAATCCAACTGTTCAGATGAAAATAGCCGAACTTCACACTGGTGGTATCCATGTTCGAAGTAGGTAAAGTTGTCGGTCTAGCCACTTCCGTTGACGGTCCTGCACTGGTCTCCTTCTCCTTTTCTAACAGTTCTTCTTCTTCCCTCTTCTTTTTAGCTTCTTCTTCGGCAGCTTTTTTCTGTTGTCGAGCAAGTAACTTCTCGGCCTCCTTTCTTACTCTGTCTCGAGCCTTTTGCTCTTTCCGAAGTTCCCGTTCAACTTTTTGCCTTCTGAAAACCAGGTTTTCAGTATTTCTAGTCATTTTCTTGATTCCTCACTGTTTTCTGGACAAGCGAACAGGCTCCTCTTCTCCTTGATCTGGCGTTTCTGCGAGTTCTGGGACATGTGAAGAAGCAGGAAAATTTTGAAGAACATTGGAAGAAACTGCGTTCGAGATTTTACTAAAAATACAATTGGATGTGGTTGATGGCAATCTTTTTAGTACCTTTCCTGCACCGGACCAACATTTACAAGTTCCACACCATCAACATCTTCAACAGTAACTTCCAGCGATAGTTCAATTTTCTTTCCATTGGCTGTAACTTCTTCAACAGCTGGGCCAGTTGGTGATGACTTCTCGGTTTCACTTGTCTTCCCATTCCCGTGATCCGGAGTGACAGTTTCAAAAGTATGACTTGTTCTGGTTTCGACAGTGTCTTTTGTCCTTGAGCCGGTCTCTTTTCTGAAAACGTTCAAAGTTGAAATATTTGATTTGTCAAACTTTGAATACCTTATGACAACATCCGAAACACGTGGAACTTCAACCATTGGTTTCTTTTCCGCTTCAACAACTGGAACAGCGTCAGCAATGGAAACATCCACCTTCTCTGCTTTCTCTGCATCATTCTTCACGGAATCTGGAGTAGAAACTCCAACAGCCGGGTCCGAATTAACAGATGTTTTCTGAACCGCTTTGTTTTGACTAGACCGCTTCCTGAAAATTACATATTCAGTCAAGATTCAATTCAACTTCAACTACTTTTTGTTCCTCTTTTTGTTCTTCTTTGACACGACCTGTACGAATTCCGTTTTTGGCTCTTCTTTACTTGTAGAAGCGACCAATCCGGGATCAGCTGTACCGACCATGGCAACGCTTTTCAAAGTAGCAGAGGCATCAGAATGTGTGGTGACATCTGAACATGTCGGGATTCCAAAGAGGATAGAGTTGTGCTTACTCACCAGTGACAGATTTGATTGGTCCACTGATCTGACCTTGTCTTCCTTTCGTGTTCGACAGTTTCTGGTTTGTAGAAGCAACTGGTACAACTGAGGTGACAACATTTGAGCATTTTGGAGTTCCAGAAGATCCGGGAGCAAAAAAAATTAAAAAATTCAATAGACTGAATAATAAGTTATGCGGCTTACTAGCTGTGATTGCCTTGGTTTGAATTGGGTGAGTGTTCTTTGACTTGATGTTTTTAGGCGTTTGACCGCTGCGGACTGCACTATTCACATTTTGAGTTCCAAATCTTGAAGCCGTACTCTTATTGGCAGGACTGATTGGCAACGTGTTGGTCAAAGTAATAGGGTTGAATCCGCTAGATGAAGTTGGAGAAATTAGGCCATGACGCTTATTACAACTCCTGGAAAATGTCAAACTGAAAGTCCGAAAGCATGAAATTTCAATAAACAAAATACCTATGTTCTGGCACAGTGAAACTTTTGCTAAGTGTCGGAAAATCCTCCTCGCTGAAAATTGAGTTCGGCGAGAGGACAGTGAGTTCGGGCTTTCTAGCGTTAACATCAACAACAATTGCGGTGCTCGACAGAATGTTGGTACCTGGAAATCAATATTTGAAAGCTTTGAGAGACGTAAGAATCAAGTCATTTCAATCTGTAACTATCCCAAGTAAAATTTACACTTCTAACAAAACTCACTGTTTTGAACTGCTGGAATTTGAGCTATTGGTTGCTGCACACATTTCGAGGAAGTATTCGATGTTTTGGGAATAATGACAGTGACAGTTTCCGGATTCGGAGCATTAGTCATACTGGTTACAGAAACAGGAGCATTTGCACTGCTTGTCTCGGCTGGAACATCTGGAAAACAATTGCATTAAGGATATCTGAATACTGTATCAAATTGAGAGATTGCTGTAGACAAAATTTTCAGGTTGCATACCGGTTTGGATATCTTCCAGATGAGCTTTTGGCTGCTGCTCACTTCCCGGAGCCATGACTAAAGTCTCGATAACACCCGATCTTGCGATTCCAGTTCCCAAACCAACCACATTCTTGGATTGACTGTTTGACTTAACTGGAATATCTGAAAAGCAAAAGATAACAAATTTCCTTGAAGCTGTATCAATTTTGGAGACTATGCCGCTGTAGGCAACAGTTTTCCTAGTAGTTCAACGTACCTGTTTGAATTTTTTCCTGGTGAGCATCGGAATGCTGTCCTGTTCCTGGAGACGGGGACACAATCTTGGTAACATCCGGTCTCGAATTTCTAGTTTCCAAAACGACCGCATTTTCGGGTTGACTGCTTGGCTCAACTGGAACGTCTGAAAAGCATCAAATAACAATCCTGGGAGCTCTATCAATTTTGGAGACAATGCCGCTGTAGGCAAAAGTTTTCAGATTGACATACCTGTTTGAATATTTTCCTGGTGAGCATTGGAATGCTGTTCAATCTCTGGAGACGTGACCACAGTCTTGGTAACATCCGATCCCCCAGTTCCAGTTTCCAAACCAACAACATTCTTGACTTCACACTTATGAACCAATTGGTTTTGAAGAGTATCCATTCCTGGAAAAACATACGATTAGTTACTGAAATTCCCTATTACCATTCAACTTACTGTTCTCAATATTTTCCACTTTCTTCTCCAATCGTTCATTCGAATTGACCAGTTCTCCGATGGATTTCAGAATCGAGTCCAGTTTTTCTCCAATCTTGTCCTCATGAGAGTTATCTTCTGTCATGTTGCACTGAACTTCTTGATCATTCAATTGCACCACTGGTACAACCTCCTGGTTGGATTCAATCATGATCTTCTGTGGAGCATTGTGTGTCATCACTGGATGGTCCTGCTGAGAGAAATTTCCCATCTGCTGGTTCCAGTAAGGCTGCACAACCTGATTCTGAGTTCGCTGTTTGCTCTGATAGCCTTGATTGTAGGATTGAGGGAATTGGGGAGCATTCCACGTGTTTTGGTTTTGATACTGAACCCCGTTTGACCATTGATAGTTTCCATCCATTGGTTGGCATTGGTTGTGGACTGGCACATTCACCTGATAATTTGGAACTTGTTGAACAACTTGATACTGCATTTCCTGTCCAGTTGGATGCCAATTCAATCGTTGATCTCCATTAGGCATGTGCTGTGACTGTTGAGTCTGATGGTTTTGGAATTGAAATCCGTTTTGCAACTGATAGTTTGGTTGGCTGACCATGGGCTGGGGACCATAGTTTCCATCGCTTCCGTAGTACACGTTTTGCTGATTCTGGTATGGTTGCTGATATTGCCACTGTACCTCATTTCCAGCTGGGTACATGTTCGGTTGCTGCTGTCTATTTACCATGTGTGGTGGCAGTTGTGGGCCATTTGTGATAGCTGCTTGAGGAGCATGGAAACGGTAAGGTCCCTTCTTGTGGTCAGTAGTTCCAGAACTGGAAACAGGAGCAGGGGACGGGCTACCGCTGTTCTCCGTGTCGGTGTCAGGCACCTGAGGTTGTGAATCCATATTGACAAGATAGTCGGAACTGAAAAATTCTTAATTATCGAATGGATTTTATAACAAAAAATGCAGAAAAACAATTTTTCCTATAAGATCCTGTGATTTTGGATAGAGGAGAACGATGACGACAGGAAAAATTGCTAATTAGTAATTTCTAGAATTATGTACACATGGGACAAGAAAAAGTATGAAAAACTATCAATCAAAGGTGGAAATTGACAAAAAATCTACATTGGATACGGAAAAAAATCAAAAAAGTTAAGGAATGCAGACAATTAGGATTGTTTTGGGAAAATAGAGAAGAACGCAAAGAATTTGGGCTTCCATACTGGGAATTTCGGTGCAAACTGATTATTCTTCATTTCATTAATTTTGAACAACAAAAACTCCAAGAAAAACCACTGAAAACGCGAGAAAATAAGCAAAATAGCTTTGTACGCCCCAAAAAATACGAAATAATTCAAAAACATAACGACAATACAAGCGCGCTTTATTGCTAACTTTGGGACGGAGAGAAGAGACGCAGACAGTGGGAGGGGCAATGTGAGAACTGTGATTTTTCTGCGTCTCTTCAGAGACCGTTAACTGTCAACATTGACGCCAATTTCACTGTGAGCGCGAAAAAAGCGGGAAAAAACATGAAAAAAAGAGTTTGAAAACAATTTTTTACGCAAATTAAAAATTCGAAATTACACAGGAAAATAGGAAAACTGGGAATAGAAAAAAAATACGATTGACCCAAAAAAAACAAAAGAAACGAGAATTTGATAGAGAATACACTGAAATTCATAACTTTTATAAGGAACATAACGTAATCTATGTCATTATCAGAGAGTCCCCGTTCAGGTAAGCCTTTAGCAGCTTTTTTCAGGCAGAACAAGTCCTGTTTGACACTGTCTTTCCGGATTGGTTACTGTGATAACACACTGCTTGTTTTTGATGTATTCCAGTGGGTTCTAACATTTCTGGAACTGTTCCTGTTTTTACCTCGGTGTAGGAAATGATTCTCTGTAGCTTTTTCGTTTGCTTGGAGACAGTCTTTGAAACAAGATTGATTTCAATTTGAATACAAGTTTTGAATTTTCTTTACAAAAACGGTCGGGTGCTCTGTAAGCACTCTGTTCTTCGTCCCAAGAACGAATACGGTAACAATCCATCAACGTTTTTTGTGTTTTCTCCTCTTGTATTTTCTACTGCCGTCCATCAATAATTGGTATGTAGTTGTGCTATTACTGCCGCAAGCTCAACCTTAATTTTTTTTTCCTCTATTTGCTCTTTTTCCCCTTCCTCCCAACCTTCCTCTGTTGTCGAGCAACAACCTTTCCTGCCTCCTTCCTCACTCTATTCCGAGCTTTTTCCTGATTTCGAAGATCATGCTGAACTTGTTGCCTTTTGAGAATGAGGTTTTTAGTTGAGCTAGTCTCAATTCCTAAACGTCTCTCTGTTTTTTGGATAGACGAACTGGCAACAGGAAAACGTCCTTTCTTTTACAGACAGCTTGAATCTAATTTCTTCATTGACTTCTACTGTGCTGAACTATTGTTTGTAATCATGAAATTAATCGATCTGGGCTATTTTGGAGAAATTTAACACTGAACCAAAAAGCACTTCCCTAGTCACATCCAACTTCGTCATCTCTCCTCTGAAAAGCACTTGTTTCCCTCTTTTTTCTAGTTTCTAGAAATCAAAAAGCGTTGCCGACAAACAAACTGCACTCAAACTTCCATTAATCCCCTTAATCTCAGTTCCGGCTTACCTGCCCTATCATCAGTCCATTACTACTGCTCCTACACCACTAATCTCTATTATGCGCGTCCATTATGTCATGTCTTCTAGGACCTGACATGTCGTCTTCAAGAAATGAAGAAGTAAATCAAAATCGTTAGATTTTCACTATCTTGGAACCTTCGGATTTCAGGAATTCTGAGATTTTCAAACTGATGTCATATCCCATAGCTATTGCATCAGCCTCCAATCCCCCTTATTTCTTTGTAAAGTTTATTTATCAGGTGCGGGTAAGTACGCGTCCTTTACCATTTACCCTATAATTTTCCCCCAAGTTACGGCAATTTCCCCCTCGCCTCGCACCTGCTCGCTAACCACTCCGCTCTCTCAAATTCCCCCGAAACACATTTCTCTCTCCTCGAGTAATCTCTTTTTCTTCGATTTTCCCACGTTTTCTCTTCACTTTTTCACTTTCAGCTTCTCGCAAACATGAGAAACTCTTGGCAACCGCCACCTGATGGAAAACCGGCGGATATGTCTCAAGAAACATATGGCAATGAAATACAATGGACAAACTGGACTGCAAATCAGCAATTTGTTCAAAACCGTAACGCTCAACTTTTCCAAACTCAACCTCCCGATCCACGTACTCACTTGACTCCCCAGCAATCACAAGCACCATATTTCCCAACTCCTCCGGTTTCCTCCCAGTACTTTCCACAACCGCCTTCCTCAAACCATCAGATGCCACAACATCCGGTCACTCAAGCTCAAAACTTCGCTCCGGGGGTCTCTAGGCCAATTTATCCACTCGATCCCTATGATAACGTCATGCACCTCCTGAGAGAAACACTAGCCGCCGTTAATACTCTGAAAGCTTCACAACCTCCTGGATTAGGATTAATGACTTCATCATCTCCAATTCAACAACAAGATGCCTCGAGTTCCTTTTCCAATCAGTTCAACCCACCTTTCATTCCTCCGCAGAGCTTCCCGGTGAGTCCACATCAAGTGTTTGTGTTCATATTCCCTATAATTATAGCCTGGCAACCCTGTGCACGAAAACTCTAAATTCATATACATCGGAGGGGAGGCTATATCTAAAGAGGCTAATACTGCGGAAAGTTTTAGAATCTTGTTGCTTAGGAAGTTAAGGGAAAACCAGGAGAAGATTGCGAAAAACATAGTTCCGATTGAAAACGCAATTGTGTCGCTTTCAAAAACATTTGCCGACATGAAAAATATTCATTATCAGTGGGAAAGAACCAATCATTTTGTGATGCAGTTTGAACAGAATCAGAATCTGACTGGGAGGTGAGCTCAGGTCTAGGAACTTGTCCTTTAGCTGATTTTTCAGAGATCAGACGTGTCCTATACCTCCAGGAACACTTTTTTCTTCAGACACTATGCCGGCTACGGACCCTAAGCTACAATCTCATCAAGCCAGGTATTTGACGGGTAATCAGTAGAAATTTGAACTTTGTAATGTCCAGAGCTGATGATAACAACAACCAAAGTACAAATGATCTAGTTCTGAGTCCTGTCAATAATAACCAAACATGTTTTGGTGTAGACCAAGCGTTTGTCCAAAGTCCAGTTGCTAATGCGCCAATTGTGAGATCTAAAGTTAATGATACAAGGAGAAAGGCTGCAAAAGACACCGAAGACTTGAGAATGTGAGTGATTACTAGTAACTTCAGATACTTTGATTTCAGTTTTAGTATGGCGATTAACAACGTGCGAAGACTTGTTATTGACAGAACTGTTGGGTTTTCTAACCCAAATAGTCCCAGTTCTTCTGTGGCCTCTGATATTCAAAATGCAAATAGAGAAGTTGATATTTCTCCAATTCCTGCGTCAGTTCCAAGTGACAACAAACTTTTTGTTGCCCAGTCACCTGCTGAAGTTTCTCAGTTAGCTAGCAATGCGTCAATGGCTGAAACAGCGGTATTGGACAAGTATGACAATGTATTCGGAAGTGTGTCACCTTCAAATGAACAAATTTCAAGTGAGTAACAATTAAACAGTAAGAGTTATCCATGAAAACTTTCCAGAACAGTTGCAATTCGACTTTGAGTCTTCCAATCTATTATCACCAAACTGTCCGTCTTCGAGTTCTCTGCCTATTTCGCAACCTGGCAGTAGCACATCCATGCCGCTTGTTTCTGACAACCGGTTTGCAAATCAAGATGTTTCAGGTGGGTTTCCTGGTAGGAAGCAATTTAAAATGTTACTTTGAAGTTGAAAGTTCTAATATCCTATCATCCAATAGTCCGTCTTCAAGTTCCCATTTTGTTCCGCATCCAGTATCACAAGTAGATTGCTCGGAATCCGCATTGAGAAGTAGTGAGGAAGCAAACACTTCATCTATTGCTGAAGTCCCCCACGAAACTCATGAAGAAAAGACTGCAAGATTCAAAAAGATTGTTATAAAAGAACAATTCGAGTATTACCTTAAAAAACGAAAGTCTATCACTATGAAAGTGATAAATGAAGGTAGGTCTAGTTTTGTCTGCAAAGTTTGATTATCAGTTCAGGTATCGTTAAAAGATATCCATGCACTGAAGAAATGATTAAGATTATCAAATGGAATCATGAATCAAAAACGATGATCTGGCTCCCAAGAATTTCTTATTTTTTGAACCACAGAATCAAGTTTTTCTCTGTCAAAGTTGCCGAGCATGAAGAAAAGTCGAGGCTGAGCATACTTGCACTGTATTCTTGCATGATTGATTTTCGTGCAAACCCTGAGTATCAGAAGTGCGTGGAGGAGGACGTTTGGTTCCATGTCACCACAAAAATCCCTGCTGATCAGTACTTCTTCCGGACAACACAGCTCATGATAGAGTACTCTTGGACGAATATCAGAGCCTATGTAAGCAGACAGGCTATTTACCGGAAGTTTTTCAATGCTAGACAAGGTAAACCTAATTGTGTTCTCATTCAAAGTAAATCTTTCATTTCAGAAGCAGAGATGTCAGATATTGAGAAGGAGTTCATGACGGCTGCGAGGAACCACATTAAAGAGCCAGAACTAATCCTTTACCCCCAGACCCCAATTTTCAAGGAGAGGAAGGCACATTACGAGAGAAGCTTTGGGGAAGTCACTAGATCAACTATTATGGTTTTGTATTATACAGCCATTTGTGACCGTTTCAAAATGAACGAGATTAGAGAAAATATTCATGTTCTGAACTTTGACTTCCTTTATCTGTTCAATTTGCATGCCGTATTGTCAGACGAACTTTTTGCTGCCAAAGAATTCAAGTACTTGGATATGTTTTTCAATTGAGGCATGCCAAGTATTGTGCTAAACCTCGAAATTCTATTTTGTACATTTTTTTTTTATTTTAGGTGTTTGATCATTCTTCTATCTCTCTTACCTCTATCTCGAATATACTTTTCTGGAATTGACAGAATGACCTCATGTTTATTTGGAAATACTTATTTTTTCAATGATTTCAATAAAAACAATTGATTATCTAACATTTTTTGTATTTTTGTGTTATGATTAGTGAAGCTGATATTGCTAATAGTTTGGAGACCGTTTGGCGACACTGCATATTTTTTGTTTTCGAATCTGGTATGAACATTCTGACAAATTGGCTGACTCAATTGATGCTCTATACGGACTCTCATATCGACGAGTTTTTACTGATTTTTGGGCAGTTTCATCATGGTACGATCCCGAATTTCACTTCAAATAGTCAATCTACTGATTTTAGAAAAGCGGGAGAAACGCTTTGATTGGAAGAACACTCTGATGGCTCCCTACCAGTATACCAGAAACTGCCCGGTTTACTATAATACTTTCTACAACTAATGAATGGAGTTTTACTACAAGACGTCGACAAAAAGTATGCATCTACCCATTTTTCATGCAGGTTCAAGTCAGATATCAAATTTTCTTCCCGGATATCTTGAACCCGAAAGATGAAGTCAATTCATCGAAAACCGCGACGGAAAAACCGCGATTCATGTTCCGTCGGACAATTTTTTCTCATTTCTCATGTCTACAAAAATGAATCACTATTGTGTTCTTGGTCGAATCTAGTAGCTTTATTGAATACTCTTGTCATTCGTACATAACGATATGGTAAAAAGTCTAGGTGATAAAACGGTTTGGGGGTGAACTTCTCCATACGAGAAACTCAACATAAATTAATCAGTAAAGGTCAAATAAGACAAAATGATAATATAAATCTAGAGGATTTGACTGGGGGGGGGGAATCAATCCGAAACCCGTAAAAGATCCGGAAGAAACAATGGATTACTAGCATTTGAGAGGAGGAACTGTCCGAGAGATAGAGAGCAAAAACAAGGAGGAACTACTAACTCTTTCAAAAAAAGAACACGAGACCCTTAGAAAAGTGGAACAATGTGAGTTTCGTTGAAACCGAAAGGCACATGGATATATTGAGGGGCACGGGAAGTCAAAAAGGAACTGGATAAGGTTGGGGGAAAGATATGAAAAGAGCAGTGTGATGGCTGACAAGTGATCAGTGTTCATTTCTGCGCGGAACTATGATTATGTCTAGCGTGCGCAATGTCGATGATCTGACGGGCAATGTGGATTAAGGAAGTGTCCAGGTGGGGAATGTGCTCTGATTGTCCGTGAGCAATATCTTCAATAATTGATAACAATTCCGAGTCGGCGAGCATTTTGATGTAGCTGGAAATAAATGGTTAAAAACTTCTCATGTTTTTTCAACTAACTTGCTTGTGGGCACGTTCTCGCGGTACTGGAGAACGTGGTGTATTCCCCAGAGACACCACATAATGCCTCCATTCGACTTCGACAATTTGATGATATTGGTGAATGGCTCAAATGAACTGAAAGAGAACAGGGGTTCAGCAAATTGTGGGTACTTCTGCATCAGATCCAGCAGTGCTTTGCTTGCACTTTCCCGCGCCTCATCGAGCTCCCATCTGTCGACGGTCTTAGTCAAAAGACTCGCGAGAATTCCGGCAGCGTAATATGATCTTTCGATCCAGGCTAACTGTCCATTATCATTCACCTCGTTAAATGGTCCGTCAGGAGGCGACCTAAAATGAAAGGACGATTGAAAAATGCCAAATAGAAAAAAAACTCACAATAAGCACTTGAACTTGCATAGAATATCCGATTGCAAATCGTCGACTGTTGTCAAGTTGTTCAAAATACACAGGACGTCACTTTGCATTGGGTCGTGGAGTTGGAGCGTTTTCAGAATTCGGAATGCACTTTCGACTCCTTCGGCTTCTAAAAATGCACGACATGCTTCCGGCGACTGTTCGGAAAAGTGGCCCAGGGCGGTCAGTGTGTGTGGCAACATGTGAATCACGTTGTCGTTTTCGTTTCCGTCGCGAGTGTTCTCTTTCATAATGTCGTTGAACAGTTTGACTAGGCGGGTCATGTATTCGTTGTTACTTGTCAGCTCCTTTATCTGGATCGGCATCAATTGCGACATGACCCTCGACACGACCGTAACTGTCGACCACTCAATTTCTGAGTCGTAGTTTAACATCATTGTGTCCAGCGCCAGTTTGCATGTCCGGAAGCAATTGATGCCATCAAGGTCAAGCATATTCTCCATGCACAGCGTATTCCAAATGTTGTGTTGAAGCTCCGACACACTTGGGAAGTGTTCGGATGCGTTGAGGAGAGCTTCACTGCTGCTTTTCACTTCCTCATATGACATTGACTCCATTCTCTCCATTCTAAAAAAAATTCATGACGGATTTTCATAAAGTTAGCTCTCTTACTTGCATAAGCTGAATAGACAAGAGCTCCCAGCTGTTTGTAGGTCAGGACTATCGAGTCCGTGTTCCATGGACGAACACACCAAGGACAGGAACTTTTTTTGCAATTCATCGGAAAAACTGTCATTCCCTTCTTCGAGCATCAAGTAAAGCGTATCCATGATGTGGATGATGGAGGACGGGCGGTCGAGTTTTGCGTAGTGTGAGAGGCTTTTGAGAACAGACATTTGGGAAACGGAGTTGATGACTTGCAGCTTGCGACCGGGCACTTCAACGACGGTAGAATCCAGAGGAGTAGCAAGCAGACTGATTTGCTCGAGCTTCGGATGCGCCTCGACAATCTTCTGGACGAAGGCGAGTGCTCTGTCGGTGCCGAGCTGCACGATGCTCAGTCCGGACATGTCGATGGCGCGGAGCTCCGACCACGGAGTCGCAGTGCCGCTCTCGATCGCCTCCACCGATCGATTGTAGATGCCGAGGGCCAGGTCGAGGTGTGCGTCTTGGGATGTCTCCTGCAGGTAGTCCGTGTTCACCTTCTGCGAAATGTCCAACACGCGGAGCTTCGTCAGATTCGACAGCGTCTCTGTCACGTCGCCCTTCAGGATGTTCAGGTTGTACATAATGAGGACCTCGAGGTTGTGGAGGCTCGAGATGCAAGAAATGTCCGTGACACACGTGTTCGAGATGTCCAAGAAGCGCAGCTGGCACAGGCTGGCTCCGATCTGTGCGAGCGTGTCGTTGGCGGTGTTGCGGTTGGCGAATGCGAGGCTTTCGAGCGACGGAAGGTACTTGGCCACGTACGTCGGCCACGTCGACGTGATCCGGTTCTTTCCGCTCAGATCCAAATGACGGAGCTGCTTCCGGGAGGTACTGTTGAGGGCGGCGTCGAGCACTTCGGCCACTTGGATTTTGTCAGTATCTGCAAGAATCAGAGGTTGAGGAATGGTTCCGAAGATGGGAGAGACTCACTTGGAAAGTAGTCAATGTCTCCGAGTCGGAACGAGACGAGATCGTGCCGCGAGCACAGTTGGAGGTCCTCCGGCTCCACCTTGTTACCCATCAGATCAATTTTATTGATCTGGAATCGTGTGCTTGTGCACATTGTCTGCAGTGTCCGGTGGTTGAGCTTCTTCTTGCGGCGGAGCACTTCGAAGATGTCGTTGCTGCATGAGGCAGTGAGTTGGTAGTTGAACGATGGTAGTGTGTCTGAAAATAGAAAACCAATAAAAGAGGATTTTATAAATTTATGAAGCTCAAACAGTTCAGAGTTTTTCTTTTTTTTTTTGATTTTGAAAAGAAACCTAATCAATGAAAGACAACCCACTGAAGTCTGTTGACTATTGTTTTTTTTCCGAAATACTTCAACAAAAATGAATTTTGTCACTCTTGAAACACAAAGCTTGAATATGGTATATTTCATATTTGTTATCTCACTTTTCTCCACGCTCACAGCGATCCTTTCGGTAGCCAATCGAGAGAGTCTAGGAATTGCGGAAGACTGTTGACGGGGAGTCACATTGACCATTTTACCTGTTGAAAAAAACATGAGTAAGAAAAAGAAGAAAAGCAAATTGAAAAAATAGAGAAGAAAAAATAGAAGCACTAGTTGGGCGTGAAATGAATTCTGCGTCAAAACAAAGAAAACGCGGCAGCAAAAAAGAACGATAAAGAAAGAAAATTTTTCCAGCGATTGACGGCGGAATATGCTTCTTTTTTATAAAAATGCATTAAAAATTTGACCAAATAGAAAAAGAAAAAGAAACGGAGTCGAACAAAAGGTCGAGTGCCAAGGAAAGTGGCAAGACGGTCCACCGGTCAGTTTTTGCGCGCAAACCGCCTTAGGTATGGAGTGTCGTTAGCATGGAGTGTCGTTGGGAGACCACTCGCCGTAGAGAGTGCGTGATAAACGGAGACTCAGACTTTGTTTTGATGATGATCTGGAAGATCCCATGGGAGGTAAATAGGTTTATTCTCAATAATGCAAAAAAAACAATGCTAATCACATGTTCATTAGATTGTTTGATTTTCAAGACATACTTCCATTCAAGTTCTTTATTTTACTGTTTCTAATCCGTCATTTAATTGATTTCTCGTGTTGTGGGTTTTTATCTCATCAATTTAAATTTTCAGCCAAGTGCAAATTAGTGACTTCGATGTCAGAACTCACTCCTTCTCCGGACTACATACGGCCACAAGAACTTTGTGATGCGAATAGAATGGAACCTTCGTCTGGATTGAATGGCACACAGCAAGTGCAAATTTCAATGGTGTTCCTCTTCAGTCAATTTGCCAAAGTTCACGGACTCAACGCTCATACACCTTCACACCAGCAACAGTGTCTTCTGGAATTACTACGTGGCGCCACCGCAGAGTTGACGATTTTGTTGAACGTGGCACACAATCTGGAGAAGCATCATCAAGGCACTCAGTATCCGGAGAAGGTAGCGGGCCTTCAGACTGTGCCAGCTAATCAAGTTCACTGTGAAACGTGGGCTGTGTCAAATGAACGCCAACTACAACTAATTGATAAACCTCAAATGGACTTGCATGATACAAAACCAGCCTTACTCGACTCCGAACAACTAATGACTACAACTCCAAATCCACCGGAGACAAATGCGCCGATTGTTAAGATGCCCAAGATTTTGGAGTCGCAAGTTTCTAGTGAGTTTTTAAAAAATCAACCGTGGACCCTGTAACTGTCCACTTTGCAGTTGGTCGTTTCTTGGAGAAGTCATCGGAAGATGTCAACGATTCTGTACTGGTGGAGGAAGAGTTTGAATACACTGTTCAACCAATTGTCGATGGTCTGGTGAATGTGCTCGAAGCAGACGCAGTTTCCTATAAATCAACAACTACAAATCAGATATTGCAGGAAGATGACGAGTCAGTTGTTGCAGAGGACAGAGCTCTGAAATCTGTCGAAGTCGATACTTTCAATGATCTTAAGATAATTGTGAACTCTGAAACTGTTTCCAGTGACTTCACGACTCGACGAGTCACTCCAGCTTTTTACGACGCATTTGAAAACCTCCATTATCAAACTCAAAAATCCTTCCGGATATGAGCGACGTTTGGTCAATTGTCTTCTCGAGCTCTTGTCTAATCCCTTCTCCAGTTACATCAGAATTCTGTTCCTAATCAATACAAATCTGAGAGGAGAAATGAAAGGTTCTGGACCGAGCGGTGGTGACGTTTTAAGAGACGCTCTCTGTAAAACCTGGACTTTTTGTGAAGGGCTTTGGCACAAACGCCAAAAGTATTTCAGATTGGAACTATACTTGGTCCATACATGTATATGGTTGACCTTTTTCAAAAAACAGTACCAGTTTGGCCCTGTACCGTCCCCCCTGTCCAGGGGGTGTCAAAAACGACTTTTCGGGTAAAAAAATCTAAAAAATTTGAAGTTTGAGCTAACTTCAGGAAAATTTTGGTGGGTGTTTGGGGTACCCAGGGAAGTGTACAAAAAATTTGGTGACTCTCAAAAACCACTAGAAGTATGTTTTTTCTCACTTTTTCACACTCACTTTTTGGTTTTTGAATTTTTTCTCAAAATTTTTCAACTCTTCAATATGGATTTTCTTTTTCCAATTTATAGCCCTCCATTCAACGGTCATTTTCATTTTTTGACGACCTCAAAAATGCTTGCCCATCCTGAGTTATGACCATTTGAAGTTAGAGCACTTTTTGAAAAATGTGTCACCTCGAAAAATAAAATTTTTTATTTGATTTTTCTACGTATCGAGAATATAAGGGATCGATAGAGAATTCAATGCTGATCATTTTTGCAGTTGATCACTTTTTCAGATAATCATTCTCTGAAGAGATACAGCCGTTTTCCCAAAGAGCACTTCCGGGCGCGGCGAGACGGCCGGTGGAGGGGTGGGCGACACACCGCCGCGCGCGCCGAAAACTGCTGTTCACTGTATCGATCATAACTCTGGAAGGAGACACGGTACAAAAAAGTGATCAACTACAAAGTTGTAGAGGAGAAAATTTCCTATCGATTTCACATCTTATCATTGCAAAAATCTCTAAAATTGGTTAAGAAAAGAAGACTTGAATGCCAATGTTATTTAATTGATTATGTAGCTTTTATAAATAAACCAAAATTATACCTAAAACATGGAATCGATAGGAAATTTTCTCCTCTACAACTTTGTAGTTGATCACTTTTCTGCTCCGTGCCTCCTTCCGGAGTTATGCTCGATATAGTGAACAGCAGTTTTCGGCGCGCGCGGCGGTGTGTCGCCCACCCCTCCACCGGCCGTCTCGCCGCGCCTCGAGGTGCTCTTAGGGAAAACGGCTGTATCTCGTCAGGGAATGATTATCTGAAAAAGTGATCAACTGCAAAAATGATCAGCATTGAATTCTCTATCGATCCCTCATATTCTCGATACGTAGAAAAATCAAATAAAAAATTTTATTTTTCGAGGTGACACATTTTTCAAAAAGTGCTCTAACTTCAAATGGTCATAACTCAGGATGGGCAAGCATTTTTGAGGTCGTCAAAAAATGAAAATGACCGTTGAATGGAGGGCTATGAATTGAAAAAAGAAAATCCATATCGAAGAGTTGAAAAATTTTGAGAAAAAATTCAAAAACCAAAAAGTGAGTGTGAAAAAGTGAGAAAAAACATACTTCTAGTGGTTTTTGAGAGTCACCAAATTTTTTGTACACTTCCCTGGGTACCCCAAACACCCACCAAAATTTTCCTGAAGTTAGCTCAAACTTCAAATTTTTTAGATTTTTTCACCTGAAAAGTCGTTTTTGACACCCCCTAGGCAGGGGGGACGGTACAGGGTCAAACTGGTACTGTTTTTTGAAAAAGGTCAACCATATACATGTATGGACCAAGTATAGTCCCAATCTGAAATACTTTTGGCGTTTGTGCCAAAGGAAGTCCAGGTTTTACAGAGAACGCGTCTTAATTTCTGAAGACTCTGACACGAAACCTTTCTCTATTTTGATGGTACTGCCATTCTTGATAGGATAATACATAATTTGAAAGTTTGGAATTTGACAGAGTGACTAGACAGGGAAGAACACAAGGTCCTTGTCCACATTCCATTTGTTTCTTTCTTTCTGATTGTGTGGAAGTTTCCTTGCGTCTATTCTTAGAAAGTATGTATTTATTTTATTCTCTTCGACACTTTCAAACTTTCAATGATCCAGCTTCTTTATTTGTGGCACACTTGCAATGTGTCTAGACAAACTATTTCTATGTGTTGTTTGCAAGTCTTTCGGGAGTTTCAGCACCCTTCTCGTTACAAAATCATCCAAGGCATCATTTATTGAAAAGGAAACTTTTTTTTCATCATGATTTTGATCTTTGAGTTCCAACACGTTTTGGTTAGCATCCAGGTTGCTTGTTGTTTTACAAGGACGGCCCGGTGCCATAATAACCGAATCATTTAGAAAAATTAAAGTATATGAAGCACATAACTCACAAAAAAGTTTCAGAAAAATCATCAGCTTTTCGTAGTCCCTGAAGTTTTTGTCTCTACAGTGCCTTTAAACAAATCTTTCTTGAATCTTCCAAGAAGTATAACTTTATTTTGAAGTTCAAAACAACATGTAGACAATTCCGCAGCATGAGAATTTACAAGTGCAGAGTATCACTCAAATCAGAATTCCGGTTGGGAAGGGGAACGTTTGAACAAACAGAAAAACGAGACATTGATGTACTAGAAAAAGTAACAACAGATATCAAAACATAGTCAACGAATGGAAGAGTATTTGACGAAAGGAGAGATAGGAAGGAAAAACAAGATGGCGAAACCAACGATAAGTTAGGAGTTACTCATAGTTTTCAGCATTGAAAGATTTCAAGATTCACTTGGCGAGAAGCAAAAGAACGACTTGGTTTTCAGGGCTCAAATGCGACACAGTGGCATATTCAATAATTACTTGGGAAATCATAAAAGAATGGATGAAAAGAATGAATGGTTCTTGCAAGGATAGGGAAGTGGGAAGCGGATTCGCAAGTTTAAGTGAAGGAAAAATCAATAGAAAAGAAGAATTGGGTGGACTGGAAGTTAATCATCAATGTTGTGAGTTTCGATAAACTCCACAACCCTCTTGGCGAGAGCGACGACTCTGTTGTCGAGATTTTTGATCTCATTTGAGACACCATCAGCAAACTGTTTGACCATTGGGCAAAGATGCGAGCCGCGGAACATGACCATGTACCTGAAAAGTTAGAAATTTGAAAAGAATAATAAATTTGAAGCTCTTTGTAAGCCGTTGTTCGGCCTTTTTTTACTTTTGTTTATGAAAAGATATTTCTACATTTCCCTATTATGTGAGAAAATTTTAGAATGACTAACCTCCCAAGTTCTTCAGGCTCCTCGTCATTTTCAATCATGACCAGATGCAGAACCGACCAGAGAACAAACATTGCTGTCCCGTTGGACTTGGTTTCTCTGATCAAGTTGTCAAAATCATTGAACGCAGCGTCGTTCTCATACATGCAGACATAACAGTCTACAATATCCGGCCACTGTTCCACTGTTTCCATCAACTTTTGAGACACCATCTTTTTCTGCTTATTGCTCTGCCGGGAGAAACGTTGTAGATGTGCGAGAACCGATGCAGCCAAGTGACTTTGCTCCACAATTCTGCCTAGTTCTTCTGTGTCACTTTCTTCAAAGTTTCCGTCCAAGGAAGTCCTGAAATAGCACGACAATAGTTAAGTTAGCAATTGATTAGAAAAACCCACATTAAGATTGCAATATTTCCTGACTTGCAGAGCTGTTGCCACGCATTCCCAGCCTTCACCACGTTGTCGAGAATTCTCAGTGTTTCTCTTTTCACATCAATTTCTTCGAGAGTAGACAGAATTCTCATGGCGACGGTGACGCCGTCAGCCTCCAGAAACGCTGGGATGTTCTGTAGTTCATACAAAGCGGTGAGAGTTTTCGTCAAAGCATCTAGGACGATGGCCTTCTCGTCTTCGTCCGTCTCCTCGCGAAACTCGGCCTCCAAGACCACGATCTTATGCACAAGTTGTTTGACGTACTTGCCATCTTCGCACAGCTCTTCCTTTTCTCTTCTCTCCAACTTGGGCGTCACGATTGTCAATGTGTTCATGATAGCTCGATCAACTTCCGCGTCTTCGGTCAGCATCATTGTCGTCAGAGAAGTTCTGACAATCCGGCTAAAGTTGATCTCGTTTGTGTCAACTAGTCCTTGGTCCCAGAAGTTCCAAAAAATGGAAAAGACGTTACTCCGCGTAGACCAAATGTCATCGTCGGAAAGACCACTAATATTTAGAAAATCGATGACATCCAAGCATACATCAATGATTCTCTTCACTTCAGTTAACGACAGACTTCTCGTCCTTTCATCGCTGAAAGAAATTGATTTGAGTTCTTACATTCTTGATAGAAAATTGTTGAAAAGTGTTACCTTTATCTCAAAACATCATGACTTTGTTTTGAGTTGCTCTTTGAACCCAATTCGCAACTTGAGATTTTCTAAGTGGTTCAATTTTTTCATGATCAACTAACTAGAAACGCACTACGATTTTTTGAAATTATGGTATCTTTTTTGCATTTTTTTTTTGAAAGTCGGAATTCTGTTATAAACTTGAAGTTTGAGTTGTATGTATCATGTTTGCAGAATTCCAGGTCATTTGGACTAAATTATAGCACGCTGAAGCTTGTTTGTATAGGTACAGAAAACATAAGGAACATTGAGAATGAATTCGATCATTTTCTAGAAAACAAAGAAAGAATGATACATCACCAATAAAGCCCGCGTAACTCAGATTTGAATTTTCGTCTCACAAAAACTCGTATATAAAAATCGGTTTCTGTGAAAGTTAGAGAAAACTTCGGAAATAGTTAGAGTTTTGATTTAAGTGAACGTTTTCTAGTAAAAAAATTTCACTCACTTGGATAACTCAGAAAGACATGTAATGCCGGTGTCTTGAATATCCGGGTAGGTTCGATGACAATCCAAGGTGAGACACACAACGTCGAGGCATGTTTTCAATTCTTCTGCAGAAAACTCAGCATACTCTGTCTCCAGGTTTGTTTCAATTGACAGCAGAAGGGTCCAAACGAATGCCGGGTGATTCAAGCTTCTGTAGTGGGACAAGGAGGTGAATAGTGACTTTCGGGAAGCTTCGTTGAAAACTTGGAGATCTCGCCCAGGTACTTGAACATCAACAAAGTTCAGTTGAGTTTCTGGAAACTTGTTATGTTGATTGGAAATAAGTAGAACAGATTTACCGTGAAGTCCAATTTCAGCAAGATTTGGATGTGCTTGCACAATCTTTTCCACAAATGCCATTGCTTGATCTATGCCTTGCTGAGAGAAATAGAGTCCGGAAATGTCGAGAGCTCGGAGTCCCGGCCAAGGTGTGGTTGTTCCGTTCTCAATCGCATCCACGGACTTTCCGTAAATCCCATGTACCAGATCAAGATGAGCGTCTGTGGTCTCATCCACACCATCGCCAGTGCTTCTCGATATATCGAGCACTTCGAGCTTCTTCAGATGTGTCAGCACATCGATGTTTCCCTTCTTGATGTTGAGATCGTGCATGATTAGCACTTGCAAGTTCTGGAGTCTCGAGATACATGTGATATCAGTAATACTGGTGTTCGAAATATTGAGGCACCGCAGTTGGGAAAAATTTTCTTTGAAGTGAGCCCAAGTTCTCTCAGTGGTCTTTCGGTTCGCAAATGAGAGACATTCCAGAGCCTTCAGATTCTGGGCGACGAATTTCGGCCAATTCAGGTCCAGAGCTAACTCGCCACTCAAGTCCAAATTTTTCAGCTGTTCCAAGGACGTTTCGTTCAGTGCGGCCTCAAGAACTCTGTTGACAAAGAGTTTCCGGCAATCTGAAAAATACCCCCATTATGGAATCACCTTTGAATAAAACACTCACTAATGGTCGTGGCCATTTCCCCGATCCGAAATGTCAAGAGATTGTGTTTGAAGCACATCTCCAGGTTGAAGTCAATGTCCTTCAAATAGATAGTATCCACTACGAATTGGTTTGATTCCAGAATCCTATTCATAGTTTCAGAGTTAATTGATCTGTTGCGGCGAAGTTCCTCAATCACTTGATTCGTGAGGTCTGCAGGGATTACACAACCTGACATCGGCAGTTCATCTGAAATTTGGAATGATTCTAGTAATACCAAAAAACAGCTCAAAGTTTTTCAAAACCACATGTTTCCCTTTTTATCACTCTAGTTTCCACCCACCTTTCTTGATAAGCTCTGCAATGCGTTCAATGGTCAGTCGGAGGAGTGTTGGAACCGACGATTCGGATGGGTTTGCTTCTTGGAACATGTCGAAACGTGTCTGTGGACTCTGAAAATGACGAGCTAGAAAGACAATAGAAAAACGAGAGTGTTCCAATTGTGAGAAGCAGAGTGTATAACTCGAGAGAGACGCAGAAACCAAAAGGGAAGAGGAGATGCAAAAATCAATTAGAACATGCTCGGAGAATCGGCATGGCAACAAAAGAGCGTTGTATCAGAAAAGGAGAAAATGAAAATAAATAGTGGATTAGTGGAGGGAAATGTGTGCTAAATAATTATAGGATTGAGTTTCCGCCCCGACAAATTTCTTGGAAAACCCAGAACAAATTTGTTTGAAATGAAGCTGAGGAAGAAAGGTAGTTGAAAACAGAGATGGCTATGTCCGAATGGTTCTACCAACCCAAATGAGACTCGCTTCCCTCATTCTGTCCCAGATTTGAATAATACCCTTATTGAGTGTTGCACTCGCGCTCCATTGCAAACGAGCGATTCAATTCCGCGAGGTATTGAACGACATATGGACCATACTGGGACTCGATGCCCTCGCCCTCTCCCAGATTTGAATTACCCAACAAACCCTCATTGAGTGTTGCATTCGCGCTCTATTGCAAACGAGAGAACTGCGCCGATTGAACGACATGTGGACCCACCAACAAAATGATGTAGATTTAGTTTCCGCGCCGACGAGTTTCTCGGAAAAACCGGAAAAATAAGAGAATACCCTATAAGAAGTGATAAATTGTCAAGTTTTTTCATATTTTTGACAAGAAAAAAAAGGAAAATGAGAAAAATGCAGAAAATACGAAGAAAATGCAACGTTTTTGACCAGAATACCGAAAAAAAACCGCAGAAAATGACCTCAATCAATAGAAAAATGACGCCGAGGTGTGAACCGTTTTTCTCTCTGCGTCTCTTACCATGAAGAAAATGTTTGCATTGGAGCGGGTTAGAAACATAGTGCAGCAAGCCAGAAACTAAGAGGAGAAGTGGAGCAGACTGTTGACAGACGTGCAACATTTGAATTGATAAGAGAATTCGGCAATCGAATGTACAGATAAAAAAGGAGAAATTGGAAAATGGTTTCAGAAAACAAATTACAATATTTTCAGCGAACATCCTAGATGGTAATAATTTGCAGTAGTTACAGGGTGGCTTTTATATTCCCGGAATAGTTACTACATGTTCTCGATAGCTTCACGGTTGCTTTTGTTTTTGACGAACTTTAGCAGATTATGAACAATAATGTTCTTGAGTATTGTTTTCAGTATTTTCTGAATACACTGGGGCCTTTTCGAAGGAATCCATCCTGTTACTACCACAATAACTGCTTATCTTGCTGTTCAGTGAATAGCAGCAGTTTTAACGCGGTAACAGGGATATAACAATGAAAGTATGACGGAATATTTTGAAAAATCATTATTCACAATCCCCACTGTTGTGAAAATAAAATTTGATTAACCGGGATAGCCTGAAATTTGAAAGTACGCCCATCACCATATCCGCGTGTCATGGCGGACAGCTCCAATGGTAGTAATTAGATTGGATCTGACTCGAAACATTTTTTGGGATGGTGAAATAAGTCAGAAACTAATATTTGAATGTCCAACTAAAGATCTCTCCAGTCCCAGCTCGTGAAAATATTTTTGAGCATAAAAATTTTTACGAAAACTATTCCGGGAATATAAAAGCCACCCTGTATTTGGAAGATAAAGACTTGAATGATCAAAAGAACCAGTTTATTAATATTCAACCGCAATTTCAAATGATGTTGAAAGCATGTGAAAATGTTTTGAAATAGAGTGAATTGTGGATGAGGCGAGATGTGAGGGGAATTGAATGTAAGAATTCGAATGTGTTGAGAACAAGACCGTCAATGCAATTTCGGAATTTCTGTATTTGCCGATAAACCTGAAATGCCAATAATATATGAGAGTTGAAGATAAGGTGGTTTCAATTTTAAATTGAAACATGACTGACTAATTTTTGTTGCGGGAGCTTTGGTATTTGTCTTGCAACGAATGAAAAACTGAATGAAAGCTTCGGATGAATGTTCCGTTGAACTGAGAAGTGGTGATGACGTGGCAAAACCATTCAGATTGAATTTGAGGCATGAGCAATTTTAATGAGTTGATCCGTGAGTTCCAACACGTTTTGGTTGCAATATAAGTTGCTTGTTGTTCCGAACAACTTTACCATTACGAGTCCCTTTGCCAATTCAACGTCACCAAACTGGCAATAAAGCTTCAGCAAAGTCATCAACTTTCCGTCGTCCTTGGAAATTCTGTCAGGCTCCACACTGGCTTTCAACAAATCTTTCTCAAATCTTGCAAAAAGTATAATTTTATCTTGAAAAGTTGAACAACGCGTATATGACTTTGCAGCATAACAATTCACGAACAAGTGCAGAGTATCACTCAAATCAGAATTCCCGCCGGGAAGGAGAAGTTTGAACAAACAGAAAAACGAAACATAAATGTACTAGGAAAAGGAACAACAGATACCAGAAGATAGTCAAAGATTGGAAGAAGATTCGACAAAAGAAGAGATAGGAAGAATGAACAAGGTGGTACGGCCTCGACGTTGAGTTAAGAGTTACTCACTGTTTTTAGCATTGGAAGATTTAAAGATTCAACCTGCGAGGAGAAAGAGAACGTCTTGGTTTTTAAGGCTCAAATGCGACACAGGGGCATATTCCAAATTAACTGTGAAAGGATAAGAGAATGGATGAAAGAATGAATCTGGAAAAGATAGGAAAGTTGGAAGCGGATTTGAAAGTTCAAATGAAGGAAAAACCAATAGAAAAGAAGAATTGGGTGAACTGGAAGTTAATCATCGATGTTGTGAGCATCGACAAATTCCAAAACCCTTTTGGCCAGAACGACGACTCTGTTGTCGAGATCTTTTATCTCATTTGAGTCACCATCAGCAAACTGTTCCACCGTTGGGCAAAGTTGCGAGCCGAGGAACATGTCCATGTACCTGAAACGTTAGAAATGTGATAAAAGTTTGAGAAGAATAATGAATCTGAAGCTCTTTGTAAGCCGTTGTTCGGACTTTTTTTTACTTTTGTTTATAAAAAGATATCTCTACACTTCCCTATTATGTGAGAAAAATTTAGAATGACTAACCTCCCAAGTTCTTCAGGCGCATCGACATTTTCAATCATTAGCAGGTGCAGAACCAACCAGAGGACAAACATTGCTGTCCCGTTGGACTTGGTTTCTCTGATCAAGTAGTAGAAATCATCAAACGCAGTGTCCTTCTCATGCATGCAGACATTATATTCTACAATATCCGGCCACTGTTCCACTGTTTCGATCAATTTTCGGGACACCATCTTTTGCTGCCTATTGCTCTGCCGGGAGAAACGTTGTAGTTGTGTGAGAGTCGAGGCAGCCAAGTGACTTTTTTCCACAATCCTGCTCAGTTCTTCTGGGTCCGTTTCTTGAAAGTCCCCGTCTAAGCAAGTCCTGAAATAGAACGACATTAGTTGAGTTAGTAATTGATTAGAAAAACTCACAGTAAGACTTCAATATTTCCGGACTTGCAAAGCTGTTGCCGCGCATGCCCAGCCTTCACCAAGTTGTCAAGGATTCTCAGCGTTTCCACTTTCACTTCGAAATCTTCGAAAGTAGACAGAATTCTGATGGCGACGGTGACGCCGTCAGCCTCAAAAAACGCTTGGATGTTTTGTAGTTCACACAAAGCGGTGAGAGTTTTTGTCAAAACATCTAGGACGGCGACCTCATCGTCTTCATCCGTCGCCTCGCGAAACTCAGTCTCCAAATCCACGATCTTGTTCACAAGGTGTGTGACGTACTGTCGATCTTCGGACAGCTCTTCCTTTTCGCTTCTTTCCAACTCGGGCGCCACGATTGACAATGTGTTGATGATAGATCGCTCAACTTCCGCGTCTTCGTTCAGCATCATCGTTGTCAGAGAAGTTCGGACAATCCAGCTAAGGTCGATCCCGTTGGTGTCCACCAGTCCTTCGTCCCAGAAATTCCAAAAAATGGAAAATACGTTACTCCGCGTGTAGCGAATTTTATCTTCGGAAACAATACTACTCTGGTTTTGAAAATCGATGACATCCAAGCATGCGTCAATGATGCTCTTCACTTCCGTTACCGATAGACTTCTCGCCCTTTCATCGCTGAAAGAAATTGATTTGAGTTCTCAGATTTTTGATAGAAAGTTGTTCAAAAGAGTTACCCTTATTTTAAAACATCATGACTTTGTTCCAACTCATCGTTTTGAGTTGATCTTCAGACCCAATTTTCAAATTGAGTTTCATCTTTCCAAAATGATTCAATATTTTTATGATCAACTAACTAAAAACGCACTATTATTCTTTTCATTTGAAATGCGTAATGGACGCCGGCGAAATTTGAGCTGCGCTTTTAAAAAAACTACGGTGGCCACCCACGAAGTTTACTCGAAAAACATGAAATACCGTAGTATTTTTAAAGGCGCAGCACAATTTTTCCGCCCTTCGCTGCAAGACCCGCTGACAAAAATCGTTTCATTACGCATTTCAAATGAAAAGAAAAATATGATCTTTTGAAATAAGGGTACCTTTTTCGAAATTTTTTTTGAAAATTGAAATCTGTCAAAAACTTTTAGTTTTTTTTAAGTAGAATTATATTTTTCTTTTCTGCAAAGTTTTAGCACAATTGGACTAAATTATAGCACGCTGAAGCTTGTTTGAATGAGTACAAAAAACATTAGGGACATTGGGAAATAATTCGGTCATTTTCCAGAAGACACCAACAAAGCCCACGCAGTTCAGATTTGAATTTTCGTCTTAGAAAAACTCGTTCAGCCAACTCGGCTATTGTGAAAATTAGAAAAACTTCGAAATTGGTTAGCGTTTTCCATTCAGTGAACGTTTCCTAGTAAAAGTTGCACTCACTCGGATAACTCATAGAGACATGAAATGCCGGTGTGTTGAATATCGGGGTAGGTTTGATGACAATCCAAAGTGAGGCACACAACGTGGAGGCATGTTTTCAATTCTTCTGCAGAAAACTCGGCATACTCTGTCTGCAGTTTCGTGTCAATTGACAACAGGAGGGTCCAAACGAATGCCGGGTGATTCAAGTTCCTGTAGTGAGACAAGGAGGTGAATAGTGACTTTCGGGAAGCTTCGTTGAAGACTTGAAGATCTCGCCCAGGTACTTGAACATCAACATAATTTAGTTCAGTTTATGAAAACAGGTTTGTTGATTGGAAATAAGTAGAACCAATTTACCGAGAAGTCCAATCTCTGTGAGATTCGGGTGTGCTTGCACAATCTTCTCCACAAAAACCATTTCTTGATCTATGCCTTGCTGAGAGAAATAGAGTCCGGAAATGTCGAGAGCTCGGAGTTTCGGCAAAGGTGTGCTTGTTCCGTTTTCAATCGCATCCAGGGACTTTTTGTAAATCCCATGTACCAGATCAAGATGAGTGTCTGTGGTCTCATCCACACCATCGCCAGTGCTTCTCGATATATCGAGCACTTCGAGCTTCTTCAGATGTGTCAGCACATCAATGTTTCCCTTCTTGATGTTGAGATCGTGCATGATTAGCACTTGCAAGTTCTGGAGTCTCGAGATACACCTGATATCCGTAATGCCGGTATTCGAAATATTGAGGCACCGGAGCTGTGAAAAATTCTCCTTGAAGTGAGCCCAAGTTCTCTCAGTGGTGGTCTGGTTCGCGAATGAGAGACATTCCAGAGCTCTCAGATTCTGGGCGACGAATTTCGGCCACATCTGGTTCAGAGGCTTCTCGCCACTCAAGTCCAAGTATTTCAGCTGTTTCAAGGACGTTTTGTTCAGCGCAGTCTCAAGAACTTTACCAACAAAAATCTTCCGGCAATCTGAAAAATACAGCAATTATGAAATCACCTTAAAAAAAAAACACTCACTACTGATCGTGTTCAAATCCCCGATTCGAAATGTCAAAAGATTGTGTTTGAAGCACATCTCCAGGTTGAAGTCAATGTCCTCCAAAAAGATGGAATCGACTACAAATTGATTCGATGTCAGAATCCTTTCCATAGTTTCAGAGTTAATTGATCTGTTGCGGCGTAGTTCCTCAATCACTTGATTCGTGAGGTCTGCAGGGATCACACAACCTGACACCGGCAGTTCTTCTGAAATTGGGAGTAATTTGAGTAATCCCAAAGAACATCTCGAAGTTTTTCCTACCACATGTTTCCCATATTACCACTCTAGTTTTCACTAACCTTCCTCGATAAGCTCTGCAATGCGTTCAATGGTCAGTCGGAGGAGTGTTGGAACCGACGATTCGGATGGATCCGCCTCTTGGAACATGTCGAAACTTGTCGGTGGACTCTGAAAGTGACGAGCTAGAAAGACAATAGAAACACGAGAGTGTTCCCCTTGCAAGAAGCAGAATGTATAACTCGGAGAAGCGCAGAAACCAAAAGGGAAGAGGAGAGGCAAAAATCAATCGGAACACGCTCGAAGAATCGACATGGCAACAGAAGGGCATTTCTCCAGAAAGGGAGAAAAAGAGAAGAAATAGTGGATTAGTGGAGGGAAATGTGTGCGAAATAATCATAGGATGGAGCTTCCACCCCGACAAATTTTTCGGAAAACCCAGAAAAAATTTGAAATAAAGCTGAGGAAGAAAGATAGTTGAAAACAGAGATGGTTATGGCCGAATAGTTCTCCCAATCCAAATGCGACTTGTTTTCCTCATCCTGCCAATAAGACCCTTATTGAGTGTTGCACGCGCGCTCCATTGCAAACCAGCGATCCAATTCCGCGAGTTATTGAACGACATATGGACCCACCGACAAAATCATGTAGGATTGAGTTACCGCGCCGGCGAGTTTTTCGGAGAAACCAGAAAAATAAGAAAAAACCTTATAAGAAGTGATAAATTGTCAAGTTTTTTCATATTTTTGACAATAAATAAAAAGGAAACAAGAGAAATGTGCAGAAAATACGAAGGAAATGCAAAGTTTTCGACCGGAAAACCGAAAAAACCGCAGAAATTGACCCCAATCAATAGAACAATGACGCCGAGGTGTGAACCGTTTTTCTCTCTGCGTCTCTGATCATGAAGCAATTGTTTGCATTGGAGCGGGTTAGAAACATTGTGCAGCAAGCCAGAAACTAAGAGGAGAAGTGGAGCAGACTGTTGACAGACGGTGCAACATTTTATTAGATAAGGAAATTAGGCAATCGATGTACAGATAAAAAAGGAGAAATGGGAAAATGGTTTCAGAAAACAAATTACAATATTTTCAGCGAACATCCTAGATGGTAATAATTTGCAGTAGTTATTTGGAAGATAAAGACTTGAAAGATCAAAAGAACCAGTTCATTCATATTCAATCGCAATTTCAAATGATGTTGAAAACATGTGAAAATATTTTAAAATATAGTGAATTGTGGATGAGGCAAGATGTGAGGGGAATTGAATGTATGTTGAAAACAAGACCAGTGCAATTTTCTGTATTTGCCGATGAACCTGAAAGGCCAATAATATATGAGAGTTGAAGATAAGGTGGTTTCAATTTCAAATTAAGACATGACTGACCAATTTTTGTTGCGGGAGCTTTGGTATTTGTCTTCCAACAAATGAAGACTTCGGATGAATGCTCCGTTGAACTGAAAAGTGATGATGACGTGGTAGAACCATTCAGATGGAATTTGAGGCATGAGCATTGGGGTTGATCCTTGAGTTCTAACACGCTTCAGTTCCAATTCAGGTTACGTGTTGTTCCGAACCACTTCGCTATCACAATTCCATTTGCCAATTCAACGTCACCCAAATGGCAATAAAGCTTCAGCAAATTCATCAAAATTTCATCGTCCCTGGAGTTTTCGTCAAGCTCCACAGTGCCTTTCAAAAAATCTTTCTTGAATATTTCACAAAGTATAACTTTATTTTGAAGATCAAAACAACACGTCGATGATTATGCAGCATAATCATTTTACGAACAAGTGCAGAGTATCACTCAAATCAGAATTCCGGTTGGGAAGGGAAAAATTTGAACAAACAGAAAAACGAGACATAGATGTACTAGAAAAAGGACTAACAGATACTAGACGACAGTCAACGAATGGAAGAGTATTTAAAAAAAAAACAGGAAGAAAAAACAAGATGGCGGAACCAACGATGAGTTAGGAGTTACTCATCGTTTTTAGCATTAAAAGATTTTGAGATTTACTTGGCAGGGAGAGAGAGAATGACCTGGTTTTCAGGGCTCAAATGTGGCACAGTGACAAATTCAATAGTTACTTGGGGAATCACAAAAGAATGAATGGTTCTTGCAAGGATAGGGAAGTGGGAAGCGAATTCGAAAGTTCAAGTGAAGGAAAAAATCTATAGAAAAGAAAAATTGGGTGGAGTGAAAGTTAAGATGAATTATTTGTAATTCTCGAAGTTTTTTGGGGGGTCTGGGACCAAAAGTTGAAAGTATGTGGTAGAATCGAACTTTAGTGACCTGCATATAGCTCCTATAGAGTAGTTTTGAAAAATGGAGTCAAAATACCAAATAGTCCCAGACACCCATTTGGTGAGAAAAAAAAAGTCAAATTTTCGAAAATTTCTAAAAAATTGGAAAAACAAGATATCTCTATAAAAATTTTTGTGGGTATGTTTTAGACCCTAGCGCATGTTTTAAAAATATTTGGGACCCACAAAACCTTTGGGAAGTCTGCCAAAACAGCCAATTTTTATGGTTTTTCGCATTTTTCTCAAAAAAAAATCATAGCTGCATAATCCGAAAATATGATTTTCGTGATCAGCGTCAAATTCTGCGTCGATCGCGTGGAAAAAAACGGCAAAAAAGTGTTGCCATCATCGACTTTTGAGACCTTTTTTGTAGACAATTTCCGGTACTTCCAAAAATAAAAATTTTTATTTGATTTTTCTACATATCAGGAATATAACCAATCGATAGGAAATTCAATGCTGATCATTTTTGCAGTTGATCACTTTTGCGTAGAATTTTTTCTGGCGAGATACAGCCGTTTTCCCGAAGAGCACCTCGGAGCGCGGCAAGTCGGCCTGTGGAGGGGTGGGCGACACGCGCCAAAACATGCTGCTCACTCTATCGACCATAACTCTGGAAGGAAACACGTAGCAAAAAAGTGATCAACTACAAAGTTGTAGAAGAGAAAATTTCCTATCGATTTCGTATTTGAGATACCATTTTGAGTAAATTATTGAAGCAAAATCATCCATTTAACAAGATAGATATTCAAACTAGTTTTTCAAGAATATTTTTTTGCTTTTTTGCAATAATGAAATGACTAATCGACAGGAAATTTTCTCCTCTACAACTTTGTAGTTGATCACTTTTTTTGTTGAAGCCTCCTTCGAGAGTTATGGTCGATAGAGTGAGCAGCATGTTTTGGCGCGTGTCGCCCACCTCTCCACCGGCCGTCTCGCCGCGCCTCGAGGTGCTCTTCGGGAAAACGGCTGTATCTCGCCAGGGAAAAATTCTACGCAAAAGTGATCAACTGCAAAAATGATCAGCATTGAATTTCCTATCGATTGGTTATTTTCCTGATATGTAGAAAAATCAAATAAAAAATTTTATTTTTTGAAGTACTAAAAATAGTCGACAAAAAAGGTCCCAAAAGTCGATGATGGCGACACTTTTTTGCCGTTTTTTTCCACGCGATCGACGCAGAATTTGACGCTGATCACGAAAATCATATTTTCGGATTATGCAGCTATGATTTTTTTTTGAGAAAAATGCGAAAAACCATAAAAATTGGCTGTTTTGGCAGACTTCCCAAAGGTTTCGTGGGTCCCAAATATTTTTAAAACATGCGCTAGGGTCTAAAACATACCCACAAAAATTTTTATAGAGATATCTTGTTTTTCCAATTTTTTAGAAATTTTCGAAAATTTCACTTTTTTTTTCTCACCAAATGGGTGTCTGGGACTATTTGGTATTTTGACTCCATTTTTCAAAACTACTCTATAGGGGTTATATTCAGGTCACTAAAGTTCGATTCTACCACATACTTTCAACTTTTGGTCCCAGGCATTTCGATTTTTACAAATAATTCATCTTAATCTTGAATGTTGTGAGTCTCGACAAACTCCACAACCCTCTTGGCGAGAGCGACGACTCTGTTGTCGAGTTCTTTGATGTGTTGTGGGTCAGCGTCAGCAAACTTTTCCACCATTTGGCAAAGATCCGAGCCGAGGAACATGTACATGTACCTGAAACGTTAGAAATGTGAGAGAAATTCGAGAAGAATGATAAAGCTGAAGCTCTTTGTAAGCCGTTGTTCGGACTTTTTTACTTATGTTCATAAAAAGATATTTGTATACAGTAGCGGTCATAATTTAGTGACCCCTGACAGTTTTGAGCATAACTTGGCTCAAAAGGGTCCGTTTGAGCTCAGTTTCGGACACGATGTCTCTAAAGAACCTAGTAACATGCCCCAAATTTTTAGTGCAGATACATGAAAATTCAGATGAACGACGTCATCTGCAATTCTTAAATCCAAAAAGTCAAATTGACCAAAACTTTTCTCATTTTTGCAGAAGCCCCAAGTATTTTTTAAATGTGCCCTAGAGTCTAAAGAAACACCCCAAGAATTTTTAGAACTTTTGAAAAAGCTTGAATTTTTTTAGAATCTTCCGAAAAAAGGGAAAACTTTTCCAACAATTTCAACACCACTGTTTATGGGTTTTGATTAGGGGTACATTCATACGTACTTTCAAGAATTTGCAGCTCCATCTGATCACTCTACGGACCGTTAGGGTCCCAAACATTTATAGGGTCCCTTTTTTCAAAAAATTCTAAAAAAATTCAAGCTTTTTCAAGCATTCTAAAAAATCTTGGGTCGTTTTTATGAACCTTAGGGCACAATTTAAAAATACTTGGGGCCTCTGGAAAAAATGAAAAAAGTTTTAGTCAATTTGACTATTTGGATTTTAGAATTCCAGATGACGTCCCTCATCTGAATTTTCATGTATCTGCACTAAAAATTTGGGGCATGTTACTAAGTCCCTTAGATGGAATGTGTTTCATATGATGTACTCGACTGGAATCGGGACCTAGGGCAAATGAACCACCCTCATGAGTGTATATCACCACAAAAATATTTCGACATCCTTACGAACCAAACTCGAGTTTTTGCCAAAAAAGTGATTTTTTGAAAAGCTGGTAATTTTTGACTTCAAAAAATTTTATCTCCGTCAAAAATGGACCAACAACACAAGTAAACAAACGGAAATGTAGGCAAATTCTTCAGCTTTTCAAATAAAATAGTGTCGTTAATGAACAACTTTTGTGAAAAGTTTTTTTTATCGGGAAGATATGAGTAGATCCAAATCCGATCTCGAAAACTGTGAGTTAACTTTTTTTCTAAACATTTTTAAAAAATCAAGCGCACTTTTTTGAACATTTTTTCCGTTCAAGACCCCTGGGGCAAATCAATTTGAATAGGTAAAAAATTTAACTTTTTGTAATTTTCAACTGACTTTCCCTAGTAAAAGTTGTACAAGACTTTTTAAAAACTTTTCCGGGGGTGCCAAACTTTATGAGCATAATGCCAAGTCATTTTGCTATCGATTTGAACTAACACTGGCAAAGTGTCAGTTGACTTTTTTTTGGCTACGCTCGATTGGACATGAACCATGTTCAGGACCCTGTTTCGTACTGATGGAGAAGAGGAGATGAAAAGTGCTCAACTGGAGTTTTGTACGTCTTGGACAACTCAACATGATTCCATTTTGACCTGGCCTTTAACTCTTAACATTTCTCGAAAAAGTTGATTTTCATCATTTTGAGCACTTTTTATCACTGATCCACTGATTTCACGTATATGGGGTACGTTCAAAAAGTTTGGGAAAACTGAAAAATCCAGAAAAATGAATTTTCACTTTGGTGAGTTAGTTTGGGTTCAAATGCATGCAAAATCACCTATGTTTAAGTCTTCTGGATTTTTCAGTTTTCCCGAACTTTTTGAACGTATTCCTATACATGAAATCAGTGGATCAGTGATAAAAAGTGCTCAAAATGATGAAACTCAACTTTTTTGAGAAATGTTCAGAGTTGAAGGTTAGGTTAAAATGGAATCATGTTGAATGGTCCTAGACGTACAAAACTCCAGTTGAGCACTTTTCATCTCCTCTTCTCCATCAGTACGAAACAGGGTCCTGAACATGGTTCATGTCCACTGGAGGGTAGCCAAAAAAAAGTCAACTGACACTTTGCCAGTGTTGATCCAAATCGATAGCAAAATGACTTGGCATAAAGTTTGGCACACCAGAAAAACTCCTAAAAAATCTTGTACAACTTTTACTAGGGAAAGTCAGTTGAAAATTACAAAAAGTTAAATTTTTTACCTATTCAAATTGATTTGCCCCAGGGGTCTTGAACGGAAAAAATGTTCAAAAAAGTGCGCTTGATTTTTTAAAAATGTTTAGAAAAAAAGTTAACTCACAGTTTTCGAGATCGGATTTGGATCTACTCATATCTTCCCGATAAAAAAAACTTTTCACAAAAGTTGTTCATTAACGACACTATTTTATTTGAAAAGCTGAAGAATTTGCCTACATTTCCGTTTGTTTACTTGTGTTGTTGGTCCATTTTTGACGGAGATAAAATTTTTTGAAGTCAAAAATTACCAGCTTTTCAAAAAATCACTTTTTTGGCAAAAACTCGAGTTTGGTTCGTAAGGATGTCGAAATATTTTTGTGGTGATATACACTCATGAGGGTGGTTCATTTGCCCTAGGTCCCGATTCCAGCCGAGTACATCATATGAAACACATTCCATCTTAGAGACATCATGTCCACAACTGAGCTCAAACGGACCATCTTGAGCCGAGGTATGATCAAAACTGTTAGGGGTCACTAAATTATGCCCGCTACTGTATATCCTATTATGTGTGAAAAATTTAGAATGACTAACCTCCCAAGTTCTTCAGGCGCATGGACATTTTCAATCATTAGCAGATGCAGAACCGTCCAGAGGACAAACAATGCTATCCCGTTGGACTTGGTGACTGTGATCAAGTAGTAGAAATCATTAAACGTGGTGTCCTTCTCGTGCATGCAGACATTATATTCTACAATATCCGGCCACTGTTCCACTGTTTCGATCAATTTTCGGGACACCGTCTTTTGCTGCCTATTGCTCTGCCGGGAGAAACGTTGTAGTTGTGTGAGAGTCGAGGCAGCCAAGTGACTTTTTTCCACAATCCTGCTCAGTTCTTCTCTGTCCGTTTCTTGAAAGTCCCCGTCTAAGCATGTCCTGAAACATAACGACATTAGTTGAGTTAGTAATTGATTCGAAAAACTCACAGTAAAATTGCAACATTTTCGGCCTTGCAGAGCTGTTGCCGCGCATACCCAGCCTTTACCAAGTTGTCAAGGATTCTCAGCGTTTCCACTTTCACTTCGGAATCTTCGAAAGTAGAGAGAATTCTGATGGCCATGGTGACGCCGTCAGCCTCAAAAAACGCTTGGATGTTTTGTAGTTCACACAAAGCGGTGAGAGTTTTTGTCAGAACATCTAGGACGGCGACCTCATCGTCTTCGTCCGTCGCCTCGCAGAATTTAGCCTCCAAATCCACGATCTTTTTCACAAGGTGTTTGACGTACTTGCCATCTTCGGACAGCTCTTCCTTTTCGTTTCTTTCCAACTCGGGCGCCACGATTGACAATGTGTTGATGATAGATCGCTCAACTTCCGCGTCTGCGTTCAGCATCATTGTTGTCAGAGAAGTACTGACAATCCAGCTATGGTTGATCCCGTTGGTTTCCACCAGTCCTTCGTCCCAGAAATTCCAAAAAATGGAAAAAACGTTACTCCGCGTGTAGCGAATTTTATTTTTGGAAACAGTACTACTCTGGTTTTGAAAATCGATGACATCCAAACAGACGTCAATGATGCTCTTCACTTCCGTTACCGATAGACTTCTCGCCCTTTCATCGCTGAAAGAAATTGATTTGAGTTCTCTGATTCTTGATAGAAAGTTGTTCAAAAGAGTTACCCTTATTTCAAAACTTCATGACTTTTTTCCAACTCATCGTTTTGAGTTGATCTTCAGACCCAATTTTCAAATTGAGTTTCATCTATCCAAAATGATTCAATATTTTTATGATCAACTAACTAAAAACGCACTATTATCCTTTTCATTTGAAATGCGTAACGGACGCCGGCGAAAATTGAGCTGCGTCTTTAAAAAACTTTTATGGCCACCCACAAAGGTTACTCGAAAATAATGAAATACCGTAGTATTCTTAAAGGCGCAGCACAATTTTTCCGCCCTTCGCTGCAAGACCCGCTGACAAAAATCGTTTCATTACGCATTTCAAATGAAAAGAAAAATATGATCTTTTGAAATAAGGGTACCTTTTTCAAAATTTTTTTTGAAAATTGAAACATTAGAAAAAACTTCAGAATTGGTTAGAGTTTTCCATTAAGTGAACGTTTTCTAGTAAAAGTTGCACTCACTCGGATAACTCATAAAAACATGAAATGCCGGTGTGTTGAATATCGGGGTAGGTTCGATGACAATCCAAAGTAAGACAGACAACGTCGAGGCATGCTTTCAATTCTTCCGGAGAAAACTCAGCATACTCCATCTGCAGTTTTGTCTCAATTGACTGCAGGAGGGTCCAAACAAATGCCGGGCGATTCAAGTCCTTGTAGTGGGACAAGGATTTGAGAAGTGACTTTCGGGAAGCTTCGTTGAAGACTTGGAGATCGCGACCAGGCACTTGAACAGCTACATAGTTCAGTTGGGTTTCTGAAAGCTGTTCATGTTTATTAGGAACATATATAGAAAAAAAACTTACTCAGAAGTCCAATCTCTGTGAGATTCGGGTGTGCTTGCACAATCTTTTCCACAAAAGCCATTGCTTGATCTATGCCTTGCTGAGAGAAACGGAGTCCGGAAATGTCGAGAGCTTGGAGTCCCGGCCAAGGTGTGGTTGTTCCATTTTCGATCGCATCCATTGACTTTCCGTAGATCCCATGTACCAAATCAAGATGAGTGTCTGTGGTCTCATCCACACCATCGCCAGTGCTTCTCGATATATCGAGCACTTTGAGCTTTTTCAGATGTGTCAGCACATCGATGTTTCCATTAGTGATGTTCAGATTATGCATAATGAGATTTTGCAAATTCTGGAGTCCCGAGATGCACCTGATATCCGTAATACCGGTGTTCGAAATATTGAGACAACGGAGCTGGGAAAAATTCCCCTTGAACCGAGCCCACGTTCTCTCGGTGGTGACTCGGTTTGCGAATGAGAGACTTTCCAGAGCTTTCAGATTCTTGGCGACAAATATCGGCCACATCTGGTTCAGAGGCTTCTGGCCACTCAAGTCCAAATCTTTCAGCCGTTTCAAGGACGTCTTGTTCAGCGCAGCCTCAAGAACTTTGCCAACAAAGATCTTCCGGCAACCTGAAAAATACCCCCATTATGAAATCACCTTTGAATAGAACACTCACAACTGGTCGTGTCCATTTCCCCGATTCGAAATGTCAAGAGATTGTGCTTGAAGCACATCTCCAGGTTGGAGTCGATATCCTCCAAAAAGATGGAATCGACTACAAATTGATTTGATGTCAGAATCCTCTTCATAGTTTCAGAGTTAATTGATCTGTTGCGGCGAAGTTCCTCGATCACTTGATTCGTGAGATCTCTAGTGATTACACTACCTGACATCGGCAGTTCTTCTGAAATTTAAAGTGATTCGAGTAATCCCAAAGAACATCTCAAAGTGTTCAATACCACATGTTTCCCATCTTACCACTCCACTTTCCACCCACCTTTCTTGAGAAGTTCTGCAATGCGTTCAATGGTCAGTCGGAGGAGTGTTGGAACCGACGATTCGGATGGGTCCGCATCTTGGAACATTTTGAAATGTGTCTGTGGAATCTGAAAGTGACGAGCTAGAAAGATAACAGAAAAACGAGAGTGTTCCCTTTGTGAGAAGCAGAGTATACAACTAGGGAAAGACGCAGAAACCGAAGAGGGGAGGAGATGCAAAAAACAATCAGAACATGCTCGGAGAATTGGCATGGCAACAAAAGAGCGTTGTTTCAGGAAGGGAGAAAAAGAAAATAAATAGTGCATTTGTGGAGGGAAATGTGTGCGAAATAAGTGTAGCATTGAGGTTCCGCCCCGACAAATTTCTTGGAAAACCCAGAAAAAAATTGTTTGAAATGAAGCGGAAGAAGAAAGGTAGTTGAAAAGAGAGATGGTTATGGCCGAATAGTTCTCCCAATCCAAATGCGACTTGTTTTCCTCATCCTGCCCCAGATTTGATTTTCCAATAAGACCCTTATTGAGTGTTGCAAACGCGCTCCATTGCAAACCAGCGATTCAATTCCGCGAATTATTGAACGACATATGGACCCACTAACAAAATGATAAAGGATTTAGTTTCCGCGCCGACGAGTTTCTCGGAGAAACCGGAAAAATAAGAAAAAACCTTATAAGAAGTGATCAATTGTCAAGTTTTTTCATATTTTTGACTAGAAATAAAAAGGAAACAAGAGAAATGTGCAGAAATTACGAAAAAAATGCAAAGTTTTCGACCAGAAAACCGAAAAAACTGCAGAAAATGACCCCAATCAAAAAAAATGACGCCGAGAACAACTTTGAACCGTTTTTCTCTCTGCGTCTCTCATGATAAAGAAAACGTTTGCATTGGAGCGGGTTAGAAACATTGTGCAGCGAGCCAGGAACTACGAGGAGAAGTGGAGTGGGTTGTTGACAGACGGTGCAAAATTTTATTAGATAAGAAAATCAGGCAATCGAATGTACAGATAGAAAGGGAGAAATAGGGAATTGGAATAGGAAAAAAGAAAATATTTTCAGCAGACATTCCAGATGGAAATAACTTATTTTTTGATGAAAAAAATTTGAAAAAATTTACTTTTAGTGTAATACGGTTGAAATAAAAAGTCAAAATCTTTCAGAATTTTAAAACAAGTTTCGAATGAAAAAAAATTCAAAAAGTGAAAAAATCGACATTTTTTGATGAACATGGATTTTTTCGACCTTTAGAAAAAAACGCACGCTTCTAGTCTGACAAGTAAACAACCGATATGCAATACGTGTTAAAAATATTCATTCGGTAATTTTCGACCTTTCACTGGCATGTCTCCCAGGGCCCTGAATGATGACGTCATATGTGAATTGAAACTTTGTTTTCCAAAGTGCTCAAATGTGATGGGAAAGTATTCGGATACATCACAAACTTGTCATTACACTACGTGACATTGGCAGTTCGCCTGAAATTCGGAGTAATTTGAGTTATCCCAAAGAACAGCTTTTATTTTTCATACAATTTTCATAACAACTCTAGTTCCCACTCACCTTTCTTGATAAGCTCTGCAATGCGTTCAATGGTCAGTCGGAGGAGTGTTGGAACCAACGAATTGGATGAGTCCGCATCTTGGAACATTTTGTAACTTGTCTGTGAACTGTAAAGGTAACAATAAAGTTAAAAAGATAATCGTAAAACGAATGTTTTCCTTGTGAGAAACAAAGTGTACAACTCGAGAAAGAAGCGGAAACCAAAAGGGGGAGAGGGGAGGCAAAAATCAATCAGAACATGCCTCGGAGAATTGCCATGGAAACGGGAGAGCATTTCTCCAGGCAGAGAGAGGAAGATGAAAAATAGAGAATTGGTGGAGAAAAAAGTGTGCGAAATAATTATATGATTGAGCTTCCGCGCCGACGAGCTTCTCGGAAAACCTGGAAAGATAAGGAAATACTTGATAAGAAGCGATGAATTGTCAGGCTTTTTTATATTTTTGACAAGAAATAAAAAGGAAAGATGAGAAAAATGCAGAAAAACGAAGAAAATGCCACGTTTCTGATCAAAAATCCGGAAAAGCCATCAACAAGTGTCATTAACGCTAACATGTCTTTGTCGACCTTCCAGAAGAATCGCTTGAGTTTGTGTACTCAAAAGGATGGGCTCATCCGTCCAAAAAAACAAACAAACAATATGACACAAGCGTGGTGGAATATGTGATGGAACGTTTCGAAGTGGCTTCTAAAAAACAAACAAAAGATCTACCCTAAATGTAAAGTCATTGCTCAAGAACTACAGGAAAGCAAGAATGCGGATGGCACTTCAAAGTTCTCACTTGATAAATGGCTGAACTAGAAACAAATCCTCAACTTCTACCAAAAATTTGGGAAGAAGTCTCGGGAGCTTGCTGCTGAAGAGAAGGTCAGGAAAGAAAGTGAGAAGGAGAATGAAACACAAACTTGGTCCAAAACAACTGCCGCTCTTACGACAGCTGGCCATCACGAACTGCTGCCCAAGCAGCGAAACTAACAACAAGTCGGCGGTCAAAACGAGAAGTAAAGAAATATCTCATTGAGTTAGTATTGGATGATCTTCAAAAACAAGATTTCGATGATACCGAAGAGATTTATGACGAGAATGCTGAGGAAAACCCGAATTTAGATCAGCTCATGCAGAAGATTTGAGAAGAAGCTTTTGTTGCTTCTCTTTGTTTTTATCTTATTGGATCAGCCGGTCTCCAACGTGTTGTTTAGATTTTCAATTTTTCGAACCTGAAGGGAAGATTCTTTTGACTGATTTTTATTTTTCGAATAGTTCCATGACTACACACAATAAAAATTAGTATAACACACAATAAAAATTAGTGAGAACCCGAAAATCTCCTTTATTTCTCTGAAAAAAATTTGTTGTTTCTCAAAAAAAGTTGAAATTTAGATTTTTTCAATTGTAACACAGCGGGTAATTTATCTTGGATTCTGAAAAATTTGTGAAAAACCGCATTTATGATTATTTTAGTACAAAAAAATTTCTTTGGAATTTTTGGAGCAGAAATAAAAACGTTGATTCCGGGCTCCGCTAGTATCGCTCAAATCAGAAAACCGGCAGGGAAGGAAAAAGTTTGAACAATTAGAAAAACAAAACATAGATGTACTAGGAAAAAAACAACAGATGCCAGAAGACAGTCAAAGAATGGGAGAGTACTTGAAAAAAAAACAGAAGGAAAAAACAAGATGGCGGAACCAACGATGAGTTAGCAGTTACTCATTGTTTTTAGCTTTGAAAGATTTTGAGATTCACTTAGCGAGGAAAAAGAGAACGACTTGGTTTTTAGGGCTCAAATGCGGCACAGTGGCATATTCGATAATTACTTGGGAAATCTTTAAAAATTGGTTGAAAAGAATGGATCTTGAAATGATAAAGTTGGAAGTGGATTCGAAAGTACAGGTGAAGGAAAACCCATTAGGAAAGATGAATTGGGTAAACTGGAAATTAATTTTTAATGTTATGAGCATCGACGAATTCCAACACTTTCTTGGCGAGGAGAACGACTCTGTTATCGAGGTCTTGGATGTGTTCTGAAACACCTTCAGCAAGACTCTTCACCATTGGGCAGAGATTCGAATTGAGGAGCATGTCCATGTACCTGAAATGTGAAAGAATTTTGAAAAAGACAATAAATTTGAAGCTCTTTCAAAAACATTGTTTGGACTTTTTCTTTTAAATTCGTTGATTAAAAGATATCTGTATATTTCCCTATTATGTGAGAAAAATTTAGAATGACTAACCTCCCGAGTCCTTCAGGCGTTTTGACATCGTCTGTAATTAACAAATGCAGAACAGTCCAGAGGATCAACATTCCTGCCCCGTTGGACTTGGAAATGCAGATCATGCTATGGAAAGCATCAAACGCCTCGTCAGATTCGAACGTGAAGGCAGAACGGTCCTCGTTTTTCGGATACCGGGCAGTTGTTTCTAGCAGTTTTTGGCAGACAATTTTTCTTTGCATACTGCACTGCCAGATATCATCGGCATGTAGTAGCAAATGAGCAAGAACAAAGGAAGCCTTGTGGCTTCTCGCCACTGTTTCGCGCAGTTTTTTCGAATCCATTTCTTGAAAGTCCCCGTCCAAGCAAGTTCTGAAATAGCACGACAATAGTTGAGCTAGAGATTGAGTAGAAAAACCTACATCAAAACTGAGATGTTCTCGGACTTGCAGAACTGTTGCCCTTCCAAACTATTCACCGCAATTCTGCTGAGGATCCCGAGCGTTTTTGTTTGTACCAAGCAATCTTGGAACGTTGTTAGAACTCGGATGGCGAGGGTGATGCCGTCAGCCTCCAAAAACGCTGGGATGTTTTCCAGTTCAAACAAAGTGGTGAGAGTGTACTTCAAAACAGCTGTTGCGTTCCTCTTTTCGTCTTCGACTGTCGCCTCACGAAATTTGGCTTCCAATACCACTATCTTATTCACAAGTTGTTTGACGTACTCGCCATTCCGGGACAGTTCTTCCTTTTTGCTTTCCTTCAATTGGGGCGTCACGATCGACATTGTGTACATGATAAGTTTATCAATTTCCGCGTCTGCGGCGTTCAACAGCATTGTATTGAACCCTATTGTAACAATCCGGTAAAGGTCGATCTCGTCGGTGACAGCCACTTTTTTGTCCCAGAAATTCCAAAAAATTGCAAATACGTTGTACCGCGTCGAGCCAACTTCATCGTCATGGAAATTGAGATTGCTGCTTCGGTTTTGGTAATCTAGGACATCTAAACACACATGAATGATGCTTCTCACTTCCGGTTCCGACAGATGTTTCGTCCTTTTTAATCTGAAAAGAATTTATTCGAGTTCTGAGATGTTTAACGGGAAAAAAAATTTTGGCGGATTTTCACGAATCTTCAAAATTTTCAAATGAAAGATAGAAAAGTTCTTGTGGTGGAAAAAACAAAAACTTTTGCAAAAATGCGGTGTTTAAAAAAGAATTTTGAAAAAAAACGTCGCACAAAAACTTACTTTTATACTAACATCGATGGTTTTTTCTGGTAAAAAAGTTTCACTCACTCGCATAATTCATAAAGACATGAAATGCCGGTGTGTTGAATATTGGCGTATTCGGGATATTGATGCATAGATTGACACACATTGTGAAGGCATTCTTTCAGATCTCCAGGAAAAAACTCGGCATACTCTGTCTCTAGTTTTCTTTCAATTAACATCATGATGATCCAAACAAATGTCGGGTGATTCAAGTTTTTGAGGTGGGACAATGCGGTAACTAGTAACTTTCCGGAAACTTCATTGAAGACTTGGAGGTCTTGATCAGGTACTTGAACATTAATGTAGTTTAGTACGGTCTCTGAAAATAGGTTAGGTTGATTGACTGATTCTTGCATTTAAAAAATGTACCTAAAAGTCCAATCTCTGCAAGTTTCGGATGCGTTTGCACAATCTGCTCCACAAAGACGATTGCTTGATTGATGTTTCCGTCGAAAAAAGATCTTTAAAAAAAAACAGTAAAAGTTGGAAGATGGTTGCTGATTGAATAGAAAAACTCACAGTAAACTCGCAATAATTTCGGACTTGCAGAGCTGCTGCAACACTAGAGTGTTCTTCGTCAAATCGTTGAGGATTTGCAGCATTTCCGTTCTCACATCACTATCTTGGAACGCTGGGATGTTTTGTAGTTCCCACAAAGTGGTGAGAGTGTAATTCAAAACATCTGTTGCGTTCCGCCTTCCGTCTTCGTCCGTCGCCTCGCGGCATTTGGCCTTCAAGACCACCATCTTATTCACAAGTTGTTTGACGTACTCGCCATCTCTGGACAGCTCTTCCTTTTCGCTCCTCTCCAATTTGGTCGTCACAATTGACAATGTGTACATGATAGCTCGATCCACTTCCGCTTCTTCGTTCAGCATCATTGTTGTCAGAGAACTTCTGACAATCCAGCTATGGTTGATCCTGTTTGTGTCAACCAGTCCTTTGTCCCAAAAGTTCCAAAAAATGGAAAATACGCAACGCCGCGTGGAGCAAATTTCATCGTCGAAAACAAGGTGATTGTGCATATCGATGACATCCAAGCATACATCAATGATGCTCTTCACTTCCGTTACCGACAGACTTCTCGTCCTTTCATCACTGAAAGAAATTGATTTGAGTTCTCAGATTTGTGATAGAAAATTGTTTGAATATGTTACCCTTATCTCAAAACATCATGACTCCAACTCATTGTTTTGAGTTTCTCTCCAATATTCAACTTGAGTTTTCACCTTCCCAAAGTGATTCAATTTTTTTATTATCAACTAACTAAAAACGCACAATGATAAGGGTATCTTTTTTGAATTTTTTCTTTGAAAATTGAAATTCTGTCAGAAACTTTTGATTTGGGTTGTTTGTGTTATTTCTGCAGAATTTCAGCTCAATTGGACCAAAAAAACATAAGGAAACATGGGGGAAGCGCTTGGTCATTTTCCGGAAAACCAAAGAAGAAAGTTTGCTACCTCACCAACAAGTTCTGATTTAAACTTTCGTCCCATAAAAAATTCGTTTAGAAAATTGGTAATTGTGAAAATCAAAAAAACTTCGGAAATGGTCAGAGTTTTCCTTTAAGTGGATGTCTTTTAGTAAAAAAATTTTCACTCACTCGGATAATTCATGAAGACATGAAATGCCGGTGTGTTGAATATCGGGGTAAATTTGATGACGATGCAAAGTGAGACACACAACGTCGAGGCATGTTTTCAATTCTTCCGCAGAAAACTCGGTATACTCCGTCTGCAGTTTTGTCTCAATTGACAGCAGAAGACTCCAGATGAATGCCGGGTGATTCAAGCTTCTGTAGTGGGACAAGGAGATAAATAGTGACTTTCGGGAAGCTTCGTTGAAGACTTGGAGATGTCGACCAGGCACTTGAACATCAACAAAGTTGAGTTGGGTTTCTGAAAACTTGATATGTTGATTGGAAATAAGTAGAAAACATTTACCGAGAAGTCCAATCTCTGTGAGATTCGGGTGTGCTCGCACAATCTTCTCCACGAAAGCAATTGCTTGATCTATGCCTTGTTGAGAGAAATGAAGTCCAGAAATATCGAGAGCTTGGAGTACCGGCCAAGGTGTGGTTGTTCCGTTTTCAATCGAATTCACGGATTTTCCGTAGATCCCATGTACCAAATCAAGATGAGTGTCTGTGGTCACTTCCACACCATCGCCAGTGCTTCTCGATATATCGAGCACTTTCAGTTTCTTCAGATGTGTCAGCACATCGATGTTTCCTTCAGTGGTGTTGAGATCGTGCATTATCAAAACTTCCAAGTTCCGGAGTCCCGAGATACACCTGATGTCCGTAATCCCGGTATTAGAGATGTTCAGACAACGAAGCTGGGAAAAATTTCCCTTGAACCGAGCCCACGTTCTCTCAGTGGTTTTTCGGTTCGCGAACGAAAGACATTCCAGAGCTCTCAGATTCTTGGCGACGAATATCGGCCACATCTGGTTCAGAGGTTTGTCGCCACTCAAGTCCAAATTTTTCAGTTGTTTCAGGGACGTTTCGTTCAGCGCGGCTTCAAGAACTCTGTTGACAAAGATTTTCCGGCAATCTGAAAAATACCCCATTTAGAAATCACTTTTGAATTCAACACTCACTACTGGTAGCATGCAAATCTCCCATCCAAAATGACAAAAGATTGTGTTTGAAGCACATCTCTAGGTTGAAGTCAATGTCTTTCAAATAGATGGTATCCACTACAAATTGATTTGATGTCAGAATCCTTTTCATAATTCGAAAGTTTAGTGATCTGTTGCGGCAAAGTTCCTCAATCACTTGATTCGTGAGATCTCCAGTAATTACACTTCCAGATATTGGCAGTTTGTCTGAAATTAAGAGTTATTCGAGTAATCCCAAAGAACAGCTCAAAGTTTTTGATACTACATGTTTCCTTTTTTACCACTCTAGTTTTCACTTACATTTCTTCATAAGCTCTGCAATGCGTTCAATGGTCAGTTGCAGGAGTGTTGGAACCAACAAATCGGATGGGTCCGGATCTTGGAACATGTCGAAACTGGTCTGTGGACTGTAAAAGTAACATTGAAGTTAGTCAGAAAACTTTAAAACGGAGTGCTACCTTGGGAAGAAGCAAAGTGTACAACTCGGGAGAGACGCAGAAATCAAAAGGGGGAGAGGAGATGCAAAAATAAATCAGAACTTGCTCGGAGAATTGGCATGGCAACGGAAAAGCATTGCTCTAGGCAGGGAGAGGAAGATAAGAGATAGAAAATTAGTAGAGGGAAATGTGTGCGGAATAATTATAGGATTGAGTTTCCGCGCCGACGAGTTTCTTGGAAAACTCGGAAAAACAAGAAATTATCTCGAAAAGAATAGCGAAATTAACGAGTTTTTTTACATTTTTGACAAGAAATAAAAAAGGAAAATGAGAAAAGTGCAGAAAAACAAAGAAAATGCCAAGTTTTCGAACAGAAAACCGAAAAAACCGCAGAAAACAACCCCAATCAATAGAAAAATGACGCCGAGGTGTGAACCGTTTTTCTCTCTGCGTCTCTTATCATGAAGAGAATGTTTGCATTGGAGCGGGTTAGAAACATGGTGCAGCGAGCCAGAAGTGGGCAATCAAATGCACAAATAGAAAAAGAGAAATAGGGAATTGGTTAGGAAAAAAGACAATATTTTCAGCAAACATTTCAGATGGAAATCATTTTCAGCAGCTATTCGAGCGGTAAAAACTTTAATGATCAAAAACCGGTCTATTGATATTCAATCGAAACATCAAAAAAAGTTAAAGTTGTTTGCATACTAATTTAAACGATATTTTTGGGGAGATGGGAATGTGTAAAGGATCAGGAGAAATTGATGAAGTGCTTGTAACTCTAAAAATTTGAAATTTAGTGATTATCTGAAAAACGAGAAGATGTTGAAGGCAAGTGAAAATATTTTGAAATAGACAGAATTATGAATGAGGCGAGATGTGAAAGAACTTGAAGGAAACAAACAGGACCATCAGACCAAATTCGGAAATTCTGTATTTGCCGATGTACCTGAAATGTCAAAGATATATGCGCTGAAGGTACAGGGACTTTTATTCTAAATTGAAACATGGCAAAACAGTTTTTTGTGGTGGGAGCTTTGGTAATCGTCTTACAACAAATGAAAAACTGAATGAACGCTTCGGATGATTGTTCCGTTGGACTGAGAAGTGACTATTACGTGGCAACACCATTCAGAAGAAATTTCAGGCATGAGCAATTTTGATGAGTCCATCCAGCTTGGTTGTTGCTTGACAATGACGGCTTGGTTCTAGAATGAGAATAAAGGAAAACTGAAGCTGCGGATAATTTGTCGAGATTTTCTTATGTCGAAACAACGGAAATTCTTGCTCATTATTAGCTGTTGTTTTGGTAAAGAAAAGACGTGAATGACTTCTCCACCTCATATTCGTCGAACCACTTCGCTATCACGATTCTCTTTGTCAATTCAATGTCACCAAATTGGCAGAAAAGCTTTAGCAAAGTCATCAACTTTCCGTGATTCTTAGAGAAAAAGTAAAACTTCAATTTGAAGATAAAAACAACATGTAGATGATTTGGCAGAATAATAATTTACGAACATGTGCAGAGTATCACTCAGATCAGAATTCCGACCGGGAAGGGAAAAGTTTGAACAAACAGAAAAACGAGACATAGATGTACTAGGAAAAGCAACAACAGATACCAGAATAGAGTCAAAGAATGGAAGAATATTTGAAAAAATGAAAACTGTAGAGAAAAAACAAAATGGCGTGACACTGCCATTGAATTAGAAGTTACTCATCATTTTCTCAAATGCGGCACTATAATTTTTTTGTAAAAGAATAAAAATTTATGAGAAAAAGTGGTTGATCAGGAAAGGTTAGGGAAGTTGGAAATGTATTCTAAAATTCAAGTTAAGAAAACTTAATAGGGAAAAAAGAATTTGGTGGACTGGAAGTTAATTTTCAATGTTATGAGCATCGACGAATTCCAACACTTTCTTGGCGAGGAGAACGACTCTGTTATCGAGGTTTTGGATGTGTTCTGAAAGACCATCAGCAAGCCTTTTCGTCATTGTGCAAAGATTCGACTGGAGAAACATGTCCAAGTACCTGCAATGTGAGAAATGTGAGAAAAACTTGAGAAAGAGAGAGAATGATACAATTTCGAATTGCTTACCTGTATCTGTTGTTCGGCGTATTGACTTCGTCATTCATCATCAGGTGCAATGTAGTCCAGAGGGCCCACATTACTGCCCCGTTGGACTTGGAAATGCAGATCAGGTTGTACAAATTATCGAACGCAGCGTCCTTCTCATACATGCACACAACATGGTCTCCGATATCCGGCCACTGGTCAATTGTGTCAAGCAGTTTTTGGCACACAGTTTTCTTCTGCGTATCACACTCCCAGTGACTGTTAGCAACACGTAGTAGATTTGTGAGAGCCAAACCAGCTATGTGACATTTCCCCACTATTTTGCCCAGTTTTTCTGGGTCAGTTTCTTCAAAGTTTCCGTCTAAGCAAGATCTGAAATAGTACGACAATAGTGGATCTGGCAATTGAGTAGAAAAACTTACAGAAAAATTGAAACGTTTTCGGACTTGCAGAGTTGTTGCAACGCAAGCCCATCTTCCACTAAGTCATTGAAGATTTGCAGAATATTTACTTGTACATTGATATTTTGGAAAGTCGTCAGAACGCGGATAGCAATGCTGACGCCGTCAACTTCCAGAAAAGCCAGATTGTTTTTCAGTTCCAACAGAGTGGCGAGAGTGCAATTTACAACATTTGTTGCGTTGGCCTTATTGTCTTCGTTTGTCGCCTCGCGGAATTTGGCCTCCAAGACCACCATCTTATTCACGAGTTGTTTGACGTACTTGCCATCTTGGGACAGCTCTTCCTTTTTGGTTTTCTTCAATTCGAACGTCACGATCAATATTGTGTACATGATATACATATCAGTTTCCGCGTCTGCGTTCAGCATCATTGTATCGAATCCTGTTGTAACAATCCGGCAAAGGTCGATCTCGTCGGTGACAACCACTTTTTGGTCCCAGAAATTGAAAAAAATTGCAAATACGTTGAACCGTATCAAGCCAACTATATCATCAATGGAATCGAGATCGCTGCTTCGGTTTTGGTAATCTAAGGCATCTAAACACACATGAATGATGCTTCTCACTTCCGTTACCGACAGATGCTGCGCTCTTTCTCTGCTGAAAAGAATAGGTTTTTTTTAATTGAAAGCTCGAATAATTTTTTTTTGCTATACTTTGAATTTTTTGAAAACAGTATAATCAAATAAGAAATATTTCTTTGTTAAATCATGCGCCAACAGAATTAGAACTTTTTGAGGTTTGCGACGTTTCTGGTACACGAAACCCAAGGGGAACAACGGACTTTCCTTTTTTTTTCTGAAAAACTCTTGACGCATTTTATTTACTTTACCCTAAATTTCACTAAAAAATGGCATGAACTGAAAAATTGAACGATGTTGACAAAGAAGAAGAAGGTTGATATCTAATCAACGCGGTTTGGATTTGAATTTACGTCGCACCAAAAACTTGATTTAGAATGTTGCTTTTGAAATCAGCCGAACTTTCGAATATGGTAAAGTGGACGTTTTTTGATAAAAAATTCTACTCACTTGCATAATTCACGAAGACATGAAACGCCGGTGTCTTCGATGTCGACGTATTCAGGATAATGATGCATAGATAGGCATACATTGCGAAGACACTTTTTTAAATCGTCAGGAGAAAAATCGGCATACTCCATCTGCAGTTTTGTCTCAATTGACCTCAGAATGATCCGAACGAATGCCGGGTGATTCAAGTTCTTGTAGTAAGACAAAGAGGTGAGTAATGATTTTCGGGAAGCTTCGTTGTAGACTTGGAGATGTCGGCCAGACACTTGAACATCAACAAAATTCAGTTGAGTCCCTGAAAACCTTCTATGTTGATTGGGAATAGGTAGAAAAAACTTACCCAGAAGTCCAATCTCTGCGAGATTCGGGTGTGCTCGCACAATCTTTTCCACAAAAGCCATTGCTTGATCTATGCCTTGCTGAGAGAAACGGAGTCCGGAAATGTCGAGAGCTTGGAGTCCCGGCCAAGGTGTGGTTGTTCCATTTTCGATCGCATCCATTGACTTTCCGTAGATCCCATGTACCAAATCAAGATGAGTGTCTGTGGTCTCATCCACACCATCGCCAGTGCTTCTCGATATATCGAGCATTTTGAGTTTTTTCAGATGTGTCAGCACATCGATTTTTCCTTTAGTGATGTTGAGATCGTGCATTATCAAAACTTCCAAGTTCCGGAGACCCGAGATACACCTGATGTCCGTAATCCCGGTATTGGAGATGTTCAGACAACGGAGCTGGGGAAACTTTCCATTGAACAGAGCCCACGTTCTCTTAGTGGTCGTCCGGTTCGCGAATGAGAGACATTCCAGAGCTCTCAGATTCTGGGCGACGAACATCGGCCACATTAGGTTCAAAAGTTTGTCGCCACTCAAGTCCAAAGTTTTCAGCTGTTTCAAGGACTTCTCGTTCAGCGCGGCCTCAAGAACTCTGTTGACAAAGATTTTCCGGCAATCTGAAAAATACCCCCATTATGAAATCACCTTTGAAAAAAACACTCACAACTGGTCGTGTCCATTTCCCCGATTCGAAATGTCAAGAGATTGTGCTTGAAGCACATCTCCAGGTTGGAATCAATATCCTCCAAATAGATGGAATCGATTACAAATTGATTTGATGTCAGAATCCTCTTCATAACTTCAAAGTTCAGTAATCTGTAGCGACGTAGTTCCTCAATCACTTGATTCGTAAGATTTCCAGTGATTATACTTCCAGATATCGGCAGTTCTTCTGAAATTTGGAGTGATTCGAGTAATCCCAAAGAACATCTCAAAGTTTTCTAGACTACATGTTTCCCCTCTTATCACTCTAGTTTTCACTCACTTTTATTGATAAGCTCTGCGACGCGTTCAGTGGTCAGTCTGAGGAGTGTTGGAACTTGCATCATATCGAAACTTGTCGGTCGATTCTAAAAGTGACGATAACGTTAGCAAGAAACTTTCAAAACGAGAATGTTCCCTTGTGAGAAACAAAATGTACAACTCGGGAGAGACGCAGAAATCAAGTAGGTCTTTTTTCCAGACAGGGAGAGGAAGATAAGAAAAGAGAATTAGTGAAGGGAAATTTGGGCGAAATAAATATAAGGTCGAGTTTCCGTGCCGACGAGTTTCTTGGAAAACCCAGAAAAAATGCGTTTGAAACAAAGCTGAGGAAGAAAGGTAGTTGGAACAGAGATGGCTATGTCCGAATGGTTCTACCAATTCAAAGGCGACTCGCTTTCCTCATGCTGTCCCAGAATTTAATTTTCCACTGAGACTTTTATTGAGTGTTGCATTCGCGCCCCATTGCAAACAAGAGATTTGATTCCACGAGTTATGGAACGCACTAACAAAGTGACTTACACAAGTACTATTAGCTCCATCACAGAAAAATAATTCTTATATTGGTGTAGAAAAAGTAGAAAATGTATGCAACGAAACTTTTTGTTTTTGTAACTCAAAACTGAAAAGCTTTGTATAGGAAAGAAGATATGAGAAAATCAATTTGAAAACTAAATCACTGCAAGAAAATAATATTCCTTTTTTGACAAACGTATTACAGAATTTTTATTTAAACTTCATAATGTTTGAACTGACGCTGGGGAAAAAGCAATTTCAGAAACGAGTTGGTGGTTGAACGGGCCCACCGACCATACTGGGACTCAATGTCCTCATCCTGTCCCAAATTCGAATTAACCCCTCATTGAGTGTTGAATTTGCGCTCCATTGCAAACGAGAGAATTGCGGCGACATGGTTCGATGTCAGCACTGTTGTACCCGATATTGAAGCGAACCAAAGTGAAAGTGAAAAATGTACTTGAAACGCTCAGCTTTTAAGAGAGACTATTTTTAATTACTCAACAATGGTCACTAGGCCATTTCACAGGAGCCGAAAGTATTTTTGATTGGTCTGATATTTTGCATAGGGATACTATGGGGGACCCTAAGTCCAAAAATGCAACTTTCGAAATTTTTGCTCACCGGCTCGCGGAGCCCCGGAGCAAAAACGGGCTCAGAAAAAAGTTGTCCAATGATTCTGAAACTTTTTCCCCGGGGGTTTTTTGGGCCGTAGAGTACGAAAATAACAATAAAAAATTCTGAAAAAAAGTTTTAAAAAATAGTCATAGTGCAAAAAAGTCGAATTTTTTCAGTTTTTTTGACCTCCTGAAAAATTTACTATGGGACATACCCGAGATCTTTCCGATTTTGAGTAACACGACCACAGATACATCACATATCAAAAAATATCAAAAATCGACGGGACGGTATTGAGACATATTTCACCATTTATGAAATTTTAGCACCGAAGCTGACCTATTTTTCGCCGTAGTGAAAAATTTTCAACTGAACTTTTTCCAACAGATATTTTATCCGTAATCTACGTTCAAAAACACGTCGAATTGCATTATTTTCTGATTTTTAGAAATCTAAAATTTTGTCGAAAAATTTACTTGAAAGTTGTCTTCATTATTTCATCATTTTCGGGTACTGTCTCAACTGAACTATTTTCAGGTCTTATCGTGAATTTGTAACTAGGACATGTACCTATCAGTTCCCCCTAATCACTAGTCTCTAAAAAAATTTTCCAAACTTTTTCGATTTTTTCAACATTTTTCACCACACTTTTCAGTAGGTGAACGTATAGGGATACGTGGTGAGGAAATTGAGGAAAATTTTTCAAGTCGGAAAAATTGGAGTTGGTGTTTTTTAGTCACTTTGGGTTCTAAAATGTACAAAAAACATGTTCTGGCATTTTTCAAAAATATTTGGAATTTTCGAGTTTTCGCTTGGCACCACGTATGGGGGTACGTTGTGAAAAAGTGAAAATCAAGAAAAAATTCCATATTTTCCCAAAGTGTGTCCAAATGTCATAATTGGGTCAAATGAGTCCAAAAAACAACAATTGGATTTTTTTTGAAATTTCGATTTTTGACCCATTTTTCGAACGTATTTACCTATACATGGACCCATTTTTGAAAAGGGTAAAAAAATATTCAAAAAGTCCTAAAAATTCGAAACATTTTTTCTGAGCCTAGGAGTTAAATTTCATAAATGGGTATGTGTCCCAGGTACTAAATGAAAATATAAACTGGTATTGGTTCAGTTGTGACTTTTCCCGAAAAAAATCAAAATGTGATGACCATTTTTTTCAACTTTCACCTCGATTTTTCGGTCAATACCGCCCCGTCGATTTTTGATTTTATAAACTAAATCGACGTATTTTGGGACGTTGAATTCGAATTTGAAGTCCAGTTTGGTATGTCCAGTTCAAAATTTTCCACTACGACCGAAAATAAGTCAGCTCCAGTACTAAAATTTCATAAATGGTGAAATATGTCTCAATACCGTCCCGTCGATTTTTGATATTTTTTGATATGTGATGTATCTGTGGTCGTGTTACTCAAAATCGGAAAGATGTCGGGTATGTCCCATAGTAAATTTTTCAGGAGGTCAAAAAAACTGAAAAAATTCGACTTTTTTGCACTATGACTATTTTTTAAAATTTTTTTTCAGATTTTTTTATTGTTATTTTCGTACTCTACGGCCCAAAAAACCCCCGGGGAAAAAGTTTCAGAATCATTGGACAACTTTTTTCTGAGCCCGTTTTTGCTCCGGGGCTCCGCGAGCCGGTGAGCAAAAAATCCAAAAGTTGTATTTTTGGACTCAGGGTCCCCCATAGTATCCCTATGCAAAATATCAGACCAATCAAAAATACTTTCGGCTCCTGTGAAATGGTTTGTCGACCATTTACGAATAGTCTCTCTTAAGAAATAGAAACTATATTGATCAGCTATAAAATTGAAAAAACGAATGGGTAATCCAAGACTGGTTTATTCAAGATTGAAACATTGAACATGTAAATGGGAACATTTTTACATGAATGAGCACCAAAACTTAACGGAGTCAGAAGAACAAGAGGACAATATATATATCAGCATTAGCCACCATCAGACAACGAATGACCTACAGTACACCCAATGTTGGTAGTAAAACATTACTTGTACAATACATATAAGTGCCCAAAAACGCAATTGAATAATAAAAAAAAAGCATAAGAATGCTGAGATAAAACAGTAAAAAGGCAAACAAGCTTCCCACAATCAACTATCAATTATATCTCCTTCGTCTTACACGTTTGAATCGTGGTTTGCCACAAAAACGGATTTTTACGGGGAAGAAGTAGCGTTGGCGGCAGGAAATTCATTATTTGATGGGGGAATACACGGATGATACAGTGACGGTCGGAAACTTGACAAACGTACAGTAGTTAAAGAAACATATTTCGAATACAGGTAGAGTTAGAGTTGAAAAAATTAAAAACTGTTTGAAATTTCGGAATTCATGCAGCGGAAATGAGAATGAAGGACATCTGAATTTGCGGGCAGGATTTCGATTTTTTATTATGTCAAAATAACAAAATTTCTAGCTCATCATCAACTGATGTTTCGTTTTGTGGAGAGAAGACGCGGATAGCTTCTCGACCTCATATTCGTCGGACCACTTCGCTATCACGATTCCCTTTCAACAAAATTTTCTCGAATATTGCAAAAATTATAACTTTATTTTAATGGTCAAAACAACATGTAGACAATTTCGCTGCATGAGAATTTACAAACAAGTGCAGAGTATCACTCAAATCAGAACTTTGGCAGGAAAAGAAAAAGTTTGAACAAACCCAAAAAAAAACATAGTTGTAATAGACAAAATATCAATAGATAACAGGGCACAGTCAAAGTATGGAAAAGTAATTGAAAAAATGACAACTGGGGAGAAAAAACAAAATGACGTAACACTGACATTGAATTGGAAGTTACTCATTACCGTTTTCTCAAATGCGGCACAATAATTTTTTCGTAAAAGAATAAAAAAATGGAAGAGGAAAATTGATCAGGAAAAGTTAGGGAAGTTGGAAATGTATTCGAAAGTTCAAGTAAAGGAAAACTCATAAGAAAAAATGAATTGGGTGGACTGGAAGCTATTATTCAATATAGTGAGCATCGAGAAATTCCAAAACCCTCTTGGCGAGAACGACGACTCGGTTGTCGAGTTCTTTGATGTGTTCTGAGACACCATCAGCAAGGCTTTGCACCATTGGGAGAAGATCCGAATCGACGAACAAGTGCAAGTACCTGAAATGAGAGAAATATTAGAGAAATTTGAAAGAATGATACAATTTCGAATTACTTACCTGTATCTGTTGTTCGGCGTATTGACTTCGTCATTCATCATCAGGTGCAATGTAGTCCAGAGGGCCCACATTACTGCCCCGTTGGACTTGGAAATGCAGATCATGTCGTAGAAATCATCGAACAAATCGCCAAAGTTATACAAGCACACAAAATGATCTCCGATATCCGGCCACTGGTCAATTGTGTCAAGCAGTTTTTGGCACACAGTTTTCTTCTGTGCATTACACTCCCAGTGATCGTTGGAAAAACGTAGTAGATATGAAAGAGCCGTGCCAGCCATGTGACATTTCTTCACTATTTTGCCCAGTTTTTCTGGGTCAGTTTCTTGAAAGTTTCCGTCCAAGCAAGATCTGAAATAGTACGAAAATAGTTGAGCTAGAGCGAGTAGTAAAACTCACAGAAAAACTGAAATGTTCTTGGATTTGCAGAGCTGTTGAAACAGGAGCCCATTTTCCATCAAGCCATGGAAGATTTGCAACGTGTTTGCTCGTACATCAAAATCTTCGAACGTCGTCAGAACGCGGATAGCAATTGTGATGCCGTCAGCCTCCAAGAACGCTGGGATGTTTTTCAGTTCCAACAAAGTGGTGAGAGTGTACTTCAAAGCATATGTTGCGTTGGCCTTTCCGTCTTCGTCTGTAGCCTCGCGGAATTTAGCCTCCAAGACCACCATCTTATTCACGAGTTGTTTGACGTACTTGCCATCTTGGGACAGCTCTTTCTTTTTGCTTTCCTTCAATTGGCGCGTCACGGTTGAGATTGTGTACATGATACATTTATCAATTTCCGTGTCTGCGGCGTTCAGCATCATCGTATTGAATCCTGTTGTAACAATCCGGCAAAGGTCGATCTCGTCTGTGACAACCACTTTTTGGTCCCAGAAATTCCAAAAAATTGCAAATATGTTGAACCGCATCATGCCAACTATATGATCAATGGAATCGAGATCGCTGCTTTTGCTTTCGTTTTGGTAATCCAGAACATCTAAACACACATGAATGATGCTTCTCACTTCCGTTACCGACAGATTCTTTGCTCTTTCCCTGCTGAAAAGAATTCATTCAAGTTCTCAGATTTTTAACGGAAAATTTTTTTTGGCGGTTTTTATGAATCTTCAAAAGTTTCAAAGAAAAAATGAGAGCAAAAACATTTGCAAAAAATCAATATTAAAAAATTTTTTTTGAAAAAACGTCGTACAAAAACTGATTTTTACCAACATCAATGCGTTTTTTCTGGTAAAAAAGTTCCACTCACTTGCATAATTTGAAGAGACACAAAACACCGATGTTTTCGATATCGGCGTATTTGATATAATGATGAATAGATAGACACACATCGCGGAGGCATTCTTTCAACTCTTCAGGAGAAAACTCAGCATACTCCGTATCCAGATAGCTCACAATTGACTGCAGAATGATCAAAACAAATGCCGGGTGATTCAAGTTCCTGTAGTGACACAAGGATGTGAGTAGTGACTTTCGGGATGCTTCGTTGTAGACTTGGAGATGTCGACCAGGCACTTGAACATCAACATCGTTCAGCTGAGTCCCTAAAAACTGGTTATGTTGATTAGGAACAAGTAGAAAAAAACTTGCTCAGAAGTCCAATTTCAGCAAGATTTGGGTGTGCTTGCACAATCTTCTCCACAAAAGCAAGTGCTTGATCTGTGTCTTGCTGAGAGAAATCGAGTCCGGAAATGTCGAGAGCTCGGAGTCCCGGCCAAGGTGTGGTTGTTCCGTTTTCAATCGCATCCACTGACTTTCTGTAGATCCCATGCACCAAACCCAGCTGAGTGTCTGTGGTCACTCCCATATCATTTCTCGCGCTTCTCGATATATCGAGCACTTTGAGTCTATTCAGATGTGTCAGCACATTGACGTTCCCTTTAGCAATGTCCAGATTATGCATTATTAGAACTTCCAAGTTCCGGAGACTGGAGATACACCTGATGTCCGTAATACCGGTGTTCGAAATATTGAGGCACCGGAGCTGAGAAAAATTTCCCTTGAATCGAGCCCAAGTTATCTTTTTGGTGTTTCGGTTCGCAAATGAAAGACATTCTAGAGCTTTCAGATTCTTGGCGACGAACATCGGCCACATCGGGTTGAGAGGCCTATTGCCACTTAAGTCCAAATATTTTAGCTGTTTCAAAGACGTTTTGTTCAGCGCAGCCTTAAGAACTCTGCTGACAAAGATTTTTCGGCTATCTGAAAAATACGCCGATTATGAAGCTGCCTTTGAATAAAACACTCACTTCTGGTCGTGTCCAATTCCCCCATCCCAAATGACAAGAGATTGTATTCGAAACACATCTCCAGGTTGGAGCCAATGTCCTCCAAATAGATGGTATCGACAATAAATTGATTTGATGTCAAGATTCTTGTCATAGTCTCAATGTTCAGTGATTTGCTGCGGCGCAACTCTCCCATCACTTGATTCGTGAGATCTCCAGTAATTCCACTACCAGACATCGGCAGCTCTTCTGAAATTTAGAGTATTTTGAATAAGTCCGAAGAAGAGCTCAAAGTTTTCAATACCCACATGTTTCCCCTCTTACCACTCTAGTTTTCACTCACTTCTCTTGATAAGCTCTGCGACGCGTTCAGTGGTCAGTCTGAGGAGTGTTGGGAACATGTCGAAACAGGTCTGTGGACTCTGAAAGTAACGATAACGTAAGAAATAGAATTGTGAAACGAGAGTGTTTTCTTTGTAAGAAACGAAGTTTACAACTCGAGAAAACGCAGATATCAAAAGGGGGAGAGGAGAGGAAAAAATCAATCAGAACATGCTCAGAAAATCGACATGGCAACAGAAGGGCATTTCTCCAGGAAGGGAAAAAAAGAGAATAAATAGTGAGTTATTTTAGGGGAATGTGTGCGAAACAATTGTGAGGTTGAGTTTCCGCAAGTTTTTGACTAGAAAACCGAAAAAACCGCAGAAAACAATTACATTCGAAAAAGAAAAACGGCTGAGCACAACTTTGAACCGTTTCTCTCTCTGCGTCTCTGATCATGAAAAGATGTTTGCATTGGAGCGGGTTTGAAACATTGTGCAGCGAGCCAGAAACTATGAGGAGAAGTGGAGTGGACTGTTGACAGACGTTGAGACATTTAATTAAATAAACATTATGCTGTTTTGCTACTAACAGGTTAACATTTCGAAAAATGTAAGGTTTGAAACGAAGCTGAGGAAGAAAGGTATTCAAATACAGAGATGATTATGTCCGAATGGTTCTACCAATCCAAATGTGATTCATTTTCCTCATCCCGTCCCAGATTTGAACTTCCAATAAGACCTTTATTGAGTGTTGCAGTCGCGCCCCATTGCAAACAAGAGATTTGATTCTACGAGTGATTGAACAACATGTGGACCCACTAACAAAATGACATACACAAGTACTAATAGCTCCATCACAGAAAAGGAATTCTTATGAAAACTAAGAAAAAGAACGTTGTTGAACGGACCCTCCGACCATACTGGGACTCGATGCCCTAACCCTGTCCCAGATTTGAATTACACACAAAACCCTCATTGAGTGTTGCATTCGCGCTCCATTGCAAACGAGAGAATTGCGCCGACATGGTTCGATGTCAGCACTGTTGTTTACAATGTTTTAATGGTGGGGAACCAAAGTGAAAGTGAAAATGTATTTAAAATTCACAGCTTTTGAAAAAAAATTAATATTGACTTGAAATTGGGAAAACGAATGGGTAACCCAAGACTATCCCAAATTTGAATTACCCAACAAAACCCTTATTGAGTGTTGAATGCGCGCTCCATTGCAAAAGAGAGAATTGCGCCGACATGGTCCGATGTCACCACTGTTGTGAAAGTGAAGAATGTATTAAAAAACGATCAGCTTTTGAAAAATAAGAAAACTGTTTTGATCAGTTATGACATTGAGAAAACGAATGGGTAATCCAAGACTGGTTTATTCATGATTGAAACATTGAACATGTAAATGAGAACATTTTTTGCATAAATACAGGATCCATAAATACAGGAAGTACAGGACCAAACTGGTACTGTTTTTCGGAAAAGGTTAACCATATACATGTATGGACCGAGTATGTTCCCGATCTGAAATACTTTTGGCGCTAGTGCCAAGCCCCTTCACAAAAAGGCCAGGTTTTACAGATAATGCATCTTGAACACAATCTTTCTTTTCACTTTAGTTTGCTACCATTAAAACATCGCGTACAACAGCGGTGACATCAAACCATGTCGACGTAATTCTTTCGTTTGCAATGGAGCGCGAATGCAACACTCAAATGAGAGTTTCGTTGGGTAATTCAAATCTGAGACAGGATGAGGGCATCGAGTCCCAACCATCTTGTTTTTCAAATAGCTTTTTCCCCAGCGTAAGTTCAAAAATTATAAAGTTCAGATGACAATTCGGTGAAATTCACGTTTGTCTGAAAAGAAATACTATTTTCTTGCAGTCATTTAGTTTTCAAATTCATCTTCTCATTTCTTATTTCCTATCCAAAGCTTTTCAGTTTTTAGTCACAAAAATTAAAAGTTCCTTCGCATTCATTTTCTAATTTTCCTACTCCAATATAAGAATTCTTTTTCTGTGATGGAGATATTGGTATTTGTGTGTGTACCTTTCTTTCTCAGCTTCGTTTCAAACAAATTTTTTCCGAGTTTTCCAAGAAACTCGTCGGCGCGGAAACTCAACCCTATGATTATTTCGCACACATTTCCTTTCATCAATTCTCTATTTCTCATCTTCCTCTCTCTGCCTGGAGCAATGCTCTTCGGTTGCCATGCCACTTCTCCGAGCATGCTCTGATTGATTTTCGCTTCTCCTCTCCCCCTTCTGATTTCTGCGTCTCTCCCGAGTGTATACACCTTGTTTCTCACGATGGAAACACTCTCGTTTCACAACTTTTTCACTTATTTTATTGTCATTTTTAGAGTCCACAGACCAGTTTTGAAATGTTCCAAGACCCACCCGATTCGTTGGTTCCAACACTCCTCAGACAGACCATTAAACGCATTGCAGAGCTTCTCAAGAAAGGTGAGTAAAAACTAACACGCTGAAAAGGGAAACTAGAGTGGTATTGAAAACTTTGAGCTGTACTTTGGAATTACTGGAGATCTCACGAATCAAGTGATGGGGGAGTTGCGCCGCAGCAGATCACTGAACATTGAGACTATGACAAGAATCTTGACATCAAATCAATTTGTAGTCGATACCATCAATTTGGAGGACATTGGCTCCAACCTGGAGATGTGTTTCGAATACAATCTCTTGTCATTTGGGATGGGGGATTTGGTTACGACCAGAAGTGAGTGTTTTATTCAAAAGTAATTTCATAATCGGTGTATTTTTAGATTGCCGGAAGATCTTTGTGCACAGAGTTCTAGAGGCCGCGCTGAACAAAACGTCCTTAAAGCAGCTGAAACATTTGGACTTGAGTGGCGACAAACTTCTGAACCTGACGTGGCCGATATTCGTCGCCAAGAATCTGAGAGCTCTGGAAAGCCTCTCATTCGCGAACCGAAAGACCACTGAGAGAACTTGGGCTCGGTTCAAGGGGAATTTTTCCCAGCTCCGTTGTCTAAACATCTCCAACACCGGAATTGCGGACATCACGTGTATTTCGAGTCTCCGGAACTTGGAAGTTCTAATAATGCATAATCTAAACATTGCTAAAGGAAACATCAATGTTCTGACACATCTGAAGAAGCTCAAAGTGCTCGATATATCGAGAAGCACTGACAATGATGTGGAAGTGACGACAGACACTCATCTGGATTTGGTACACGGGATCTACAGAATTTCCGTGAATGCAATCGAAAACGGAAATACAACACCTTGGCCGGAACTCCGAGCTCTCGACATTTCTGGACTTCACTTCTCGCAGCAAGGCATACTTCAAGCACTCGCTTTTGTGAAGAAGATTGTGCAAGCACACCCGAATCTCACAGAGATTGGACTTCTCGGTAAATTTTTAAACTTTTCAACTTATTTCCAATCAACCTAACAAGTTTTCAGAGACCCAACTAAACTATGTAGCTGTTCAAATGCCTGGTCGAAATCTCCAAGTCTACAACGAATCTTCCCGAAAGTCACTACTCACCTCCTTGTCCCACTACAGGAACTTGAATCACCCGACATTCGTTTGGAACATCCTGAGGTCAATTGAAAGAAAACTGGAGACAGAGTATGCTGAGTTTTCTCCTGAACAGTTGAAAGAATGCCTTCGCAATGTGTGTCAATCTATGCATCAATATCTCCGATTCGACGACATCGAAGACACCGGCATTTCATGTCTTCACGAATTATCCGAGTGAGTGAAACTTTGTTACCAGAAAACGTCCACTCAAAGGTATATTTTACCATATTCTAAAGTTTGGCTGATTTCAAAAAGAACATTATTAGTTTTGCACAGAAAGGCAGTGATGTTAGTAAAAATCAAGTTTTTGTGTGACGTAATCTAAAATTTGAACCGCGGTGATTAGGTATCAACCTTTATTTTAGTTATTCTTTGAAAGTTACCTTCATCTTCCGTTTATGCCATTTTTTCGGTGAACTTCAGGGGAAAACAAAACGAAGTGTCAGGAGTTTTCAGAAATCAAAAAAGGAAAGTCCGTTGTTCCCCTTGCGTTCCGTGTGCCAGAAACGTCGCAAACCTCAAAAAGTTCTTATTCTATTGGCGCATTATTTAACAAAGAAAGATTATTTATTTGATTGTACTGTTTTCAAAAAATTCGGAATATAGCAAAAAATATTCGAACTTTCAAGTTTAAAAAAAACCTATTCTTTTCAGCGGAGAAAGAGCGCAGTATCTGTCGGTAACGGAAGTGAGAAGCATCATTCATGTGTGTTTGGATGCCTTAGATTACCAGAACCGAAACAGCGATCTCGATTCCATTGACGATGAAGTTGACCGGGCGCGGTTCAATGTATTTGCAATTTTTTTGAATTTCTGGGACCAAAAAGTGATAGTCACAGACGAGATCAACCTTTGCCGGATTGTTACAACAGGATTCGATACAATGACGTTGAACGCAGACGCAGATACTGATAAATATATCATGTACACAATCTCATACGTGACGCAACAATTGGAGAAAAGCAAAAAGGAAGAGCTGTCCCAAGATGGCAAGTACGTCAAACAGCTTGTCAATAAGATGGTGGTCTCGGAGGCCGAATTCCGCGAGGCGACAGACGAAGACGGAAAGAGGAACGCAACGGCTGTTTTGAATTGCACTCTCATCACTTTGTTTGAACTGAAAAACATCCCAGCGTTTCTGGAGGCTGACGGCATCACAATTGCTATCCGCGTTCTGATAACGTTCCAAGACATGAATGTACAAGCAAACACATTGCAAATCTTCCATGGCTTGATGGAAAATGGGCTTGCGTTGCAACAGCTCTGCAAATCAGAATACATTTCAGTCTTACTGTGAGTTTTTCTAATCAATTTTCAACCATCTCTCAACTATTGTCGTACTATTTCAGATCTTGCTTAGACGGAAACTTTGAAGAAACTGACCCAGAAAAACTGGGCAAAATAGTGGAGAAATGTCACATTGCTGGCTTGGCTTTCACAGTTCTACTACGTGTTGCTAACGATCACTGGGAGTATAATACGCAGGAGAAAACTGTGTGCCAAAAACTGCTTGATACAATCGACCAGTGGCCCGATATCGGAGACCATGTTGTGTGCATGTATGAGGATGACGCTGCGTTCAATAATTTGTACAACCTGATCTGCTTTTCCAAATTCAACGGGGCAGTAATGTGGGTCCTCTGGACTGTTCTCCATTTGCTAATGACAGACAATGTCAAAACGCCAGACAACAGATTCGGGTAAGCAATTCGAAATTGTGTCATTTTCTCTCTTTCTCAAGTTTTTTTCACATTTTTCACTTTGCAGGTACTTGGACATGTTCCTCGAGTCGAATCTCTGCCCAATGGTGAAGAGGCTTGCTGATGGTCTTTCAGTACACATCCAAGACCTCGATAACAGAGTCGTTCTCCTCGCCAAGAAAGTGTTGGAATTCGTCGATACTCACAATATTGAAGAATAGCTTCCAGTCCACCCAATTCATTTTTTCTTATGAGTTTTCCTTTACTTGAATTTAAGAATACACTCCCAACTTCCCTATTCTTTCAAGAACCCTCTAATCTTTTATATTCTCACAAGTAGCTGTCGAATATGGTGTGGTGCCGCATGTGAACCATAGTAGAGTCGTTCTCCTTCTCCTCGCTAAGTAAATTGGAATCTTTCAATGCTGAAAACGGTAATGACTGATTCCTTATTCAATGTCAGTCTCACTTCATTTTGTTTTTTTTTCTTCTCATGCGTCATTTTTTCAATCACTCTTCCATTCTTTGTTTTGTTATCTGTTGGCACTTTGTCTGGTACAACTATGTGTTTTCCTTCTGTTTCTTCAAATGTTTTCTTTTCCTGCCGGTTTTCTGATTTGAGTGATACTCTGCACTTGTTCGTAAAATAATTATGCTGTAAAATCATCTACATGTTGTTCAACTTTTCAAGATAAAGTTATACTTTTTGCGAAATTTGAGAAAGATTTTTTGAAAGCCACTGTAGAGCCTGACAGAAACTCCAGGGGCGATGGAAAGTTGATGAATTTGTTGTTGCCATTTGGGTGACGTTGAATTGGAAAATGGAATTGTGATAGCGAAGTGGTTCGACGAACACTCTTCACAAGACAAAACAACAAGTGATGATGGGAAAGAACATTTGTTATTTCTACATGAGAAAGTATCGGTAATCTGTCCGCAACCTCAGTTTTCCTTCATTCTCATTCTGGAACCAAGCCATCGTTGTCAACCGACAAGAAAGTTGATGAGGAGAATACAAAGAAGATACATTAGAAACAAAGCGGTTGAGAAAAAAGGAAATCTAAACCAGTTACCGTAAAACCTCTATTAGAAGGGCACCCAATAGTTTGACTTTGAGCTTCACTACCTCAAAAACGAGAAGAGTTATCAAAAAGTTGTCAACTGCAAAGTTGTAGACAAAGATTAGAACTACAACTTTGCAGTTGACAACTTTTTGATAACTCTCGTAGTTTCTGAGATAGAAAAGCTCAAAGTCAAACTATTGGGTGCCCTTCTAATAGAGGTTTTACGGTAACCAGAAACCAGTTATAGACCATACAGCATCAGGAAAAGGTGTAAAGCTTGTACAGAAATGTCCATTGAGAGGTAGGAGAAATCGTTACACGGCCAGTTTGGAATTCATGTAGCGCCAAATTTACAGCAATTCACGGGGTGTATAGGTGAGTCAAGACCTCACATTGGGAACTAAGGTAGACTTTCTCTCAGCGTCGACATGTGATTGCGATGACATAATGAAAGAAAACAAAGATTCCACTACATCTTTTAGAGTTTGACAGCTCACCCGACAAGTGTACAACTGCGCTGCAAGCTTTCAATAGCAATCCAAAAAACGAACTAGAAAAACAAGAGGAAAGTCAATTCACATTAGCTTTATTCATTTACGCAGTCATACATAAAATTACTTGATAACCTTTAGGAAAAATTGAGAATGATAAGCAATTCGCACCATTGCGTGTGTTCCATCGACTCTTTGAATCTTCACACGAACCGAAGTGATTCTTTCGTACGGGATGCCATTGAAAACATCCAGGAAGTAGCTATCTGTGAATTCCTCCAAAGCCAAATCTAGTGTGAACAGCTCCAAGTTTTCCATCTTCTTCTTGCTAATCCAGGCTTTCAAGAAAGCTTTCAACTGAGCAGCTGGGGGTACTCGACTCCATGTGATTCCGATTTCGGAACTTCTTGAATTTATGACTGCGTCCATGGTAACCCATTTCGCAAACTTGACGTTCACCTTCTTGGACTTGAACCCTTCGTAAAATTGGTATTGACCTGAGAGTAAGGGAAAGAGTGTCAGCTCGTTTCTAACAGTCAGTAATTCGAAAATCAGATCAAAGTCTTCCTTTGCTAAACCCCTTGTTTTTTTTGGTGCGTTTAGACCTGAACCACTCACTGTCAAGTTATAGAAATTGCGGTGATATCTTAATATCGGATTCGTCGCCAATTCTTCTTCAGAATCAAGGTCACAACTAAAGTTAGTCACGTTTCTGAACGTGCTAAGCACATGTTTACGATAATAACACATGGCTGTTCTTAGGCTTTGAAAGGAAAATTGGATAATGAACCTAAAGTTCTGAAAATTGTCTCCTGTGAGAAGATATACTCCCACATATCCAGACTTAGGGTCTTCTCTCATTTCCATCATTCTGATCTTGAATTTGTTAACTTTGATTTCCAAGTCTCCTGATTTTAGTTGATAACAATCCATCTCATCGATTCGAATGTTTGCCGCTATCACCTGTTTTCTTATTCGTCGAGAACAAAACGACAAGATTAATCTGGAAAAGACAATAATTGAAGGTGTTGGACGACTCTAAACTTACAAATCGGATATCGCAACTTGTTTCAAGACCTGTTGTCGAGGGATGAGAGGGAGATTCAAGATGGGGAAACCAGTCATGTTGGCAGAGTGAATGACAGAATGACTTTGGATCGTCTGAATGGAGAGAGGAATGAGCACACTGTCTCTACCAATCGGGGTCTCTCACTAACCTCAATCTCTACGCGACCCTCGACGTCCGTATCTTTCCAGCCTTACTGGGTTCTCCCAAAAAACCTAGGCCACCTTCTCCCAATTACGTGAGGCGTCGGACGAGACAGCTGTTGAGACGACGTGGCGTGCTTTCTGATTTCTCTGCGCTATTTGATGACCTGAATCTCTATGTGACCCCTGACGTATCTGCTGCTGCAATTCGACGACGATCTTGCTATAGTAGGCCCAAATTGCCCCTCTTCTAATTCTCCCCTCGCCACCAGTCCATACCCTCTCGTTTTTTTACTTACATATTCCTGAACAAGACGCCTAATTTCGCGTTCCTTCGAGTCCCTGATTCCGCTCAAAGAGAGATTTCGGAGCATGTAGGAAAATGTAATATATAAATCACCGTAGCTAACTTTTGTGTATCCAAAAATTATTTCATTCTGGGTACCAAGTACACAATGAGTACATTACAGAGACACACCTTCTATTATGCGTTCCCCATTTGCTGACACTTGGCAGCTTTTGGGAAACGCATAACAGTTGACCTCACAATTATTTCGGGATAGGGTGACCACGTGTAGGACTTCCCGACATAACACCTTCCCTTTTCCAAGAAGCTGCTTGGTTCCGAAACAGCGGCCGCTGATGCATCGTGTCGTGGTACCGTCTGAAGTTATTGTCGCCAATCCCTCGCAATATTTGTTGTAGGAATTCATGCAGCGCTCTGTTCTTCGAAAAAGGCAAAAGTTCGGCAAGGGGAAGTGGCGGCTAGAGAGAGTGTGCGGCGTCGAGATACGACAGAGCACGTTGAGGTGCCACCGTAACAAAAGACTGAAAACCAATGGTTTTCAATCGCGTTTACAGTTTTATTTGAAAACGAAAACAAAAGAAATCATTCCTTTTGAGCATTTCAATGTGAATAGAGGAGCCGCCGCCACAAATTTTGTGTGAGAGAGCGATAACATTGTCAATAGGTAATGCGTCGTTTATAGGGTTATAAGATAAGAAAATGGAAATGAGTTGACAATATTTGAGCGTGGGGAAAAAAAATCAGGAAATCAAAATTTGAGAGAAAAGCAAAACAACATTTTGTCTAGTCAGACAAAATTACTGTAGCTTTCTATTTCAGGAATTTTCAAAAACATTCGTTTTTATATGAGAGTTAGCGAATCGAAATTAACTTAATACTGGGATGATAGTGAAATATTCTAGGGATTGTAATGAGGAAGAATTAAGAAAATGGGGAGAAAAAGAAGGAAAAAGTGAGTAGTAAAAAACAAACCAAATGACGTTGGCGGTGGGCAACAATTGATAGGAATAATGTTATCGGGGCAAATTTATCTCTTCAGCTAATTTGTTTGTGAATTCAACCATTTTTTTGGCAGACTGAACAACGCGTGGGTCCAAGTTAGCTAAATGGGATGACCGACCCTGGGCAATTTCGGAAATCATTGGGCAAAGGTTTGAAGAGAGAAACATTGAAGAAAAGCTGAAATGTGATAAGAATTGGAATATGATGGTTTGTTTGCAAACTAACCTATTTTCGGTAAACCAGGTCCTTTTTGCAGTATCATTCATTATCGAATGACGCAGACTCCAGAGACACATCATGACAGCTCCGTTTGATTGAGAAGTGCGTACAATGTTTTCCAAAACAACTAATGATCGTAGTGTAATGAGCGGCTTGTCTAGTGTAATCGGAAGTTGAGTGAAAACCAAGAGCAGGCTCTCAGATACGACTTGTTTCACCGCATCATGCTCCCAGCAGTCTGAGGCATACGTGAGAAGATTGGTGAGCAGGTAGCAGACAGAGTAATTTCTCTGTAGTGCTAGAAACAGTTTATCTTTGTCAGTCTCTTGGAAGTTGCAAGACGTGAGAGAGCTGAAAAGTAGAATGAGTTAAGTTATGAGGGTTTTTTTGGACAATTAAATGTAAGCGTTCTGTTTCAAACAAATTTTTGAAAAACTTACAGTAGGACAGCTATGTTAATCGATTTGCAAAGCTGTTCCAACCGTTGTCCGTCTTTTTGGCAAAGTTTTGAAAGCAAAGACAGCATGTTGAGTACTACATCGTTGTCTTCAACCTTTTTGAGAAGGCGTATAGCAATCTCGACTCCGTCCGCTTCCAAGAACGCATCATATGTCGTCATGGTATTTCCAGTCAGATTCGACATCACAAAAAGTGTTTTTTTCAAATTACTCAATTCCTCTTCATGGATAGCCATAATATCGTCTGCTACAATTCCATCTTCGAGACAATACGTGTCCAAGTAATCTTCCACGGTTGTGACAAAGTGTTCGATGTCCTTGTCAACTAGGGTCAATTTTTCCAACTCAGCTGGCGACAACTTTGGGATCAAACTTGACACAATGCTAACTATGGATTGTTTGTCTTTAACTTTCAAGGTTTGCAGCATAGCATTCAATGCTGTGTTCGCAATTCGGAACAGATCAAGCCCATTCGTGGAGAGAAGGTGTTCACTTCTCAAATTCAGCCAGACGTTGTGATGCAGGCAGCCTATCAAATAAATTTCATCGGCGTCGTCTTCCTCAGGGGTATCGCTTGGACCTGCTTCAAAGTACTCAACGGCTCCCAGAGATTGTTCGACAATCTGCAACCTTCTCTTCACAGACAACCGCTCCACCCGATACATTCTGAAAAAAAACAAATTATATTCCATCACAAATTGCTGAGATCAACTGGAAATTGTTTACATCAATTTCCAGTAAGTTTCTCGAAATGTGCAATCACTCACTGGCATAGATAAAGGAAGCACTCGCTGACACAGCGTTGGATCCGAATGTTATAAAAGTAGTCATCAGTCAAAATGCAACAAAGCCGGGCAACGGAGTCTAGTTCCTCAGCTGTGTACAAATCATACTCTTCTTTCAGTCGCTCGACGATGGCCTCCAAAATCTTTGTAACAACTCGGATTCTCTTCGAATCAATGTAGTGCGAAAAGGTGATAATTTGTGATTTCCGGGTACCGGAGTGGAGAACTTGAATCTGGCGCCCATCTACATTAACAACATCGGTGTCGAGTGAGACATCTGGAAAGTCGAAGAAGTTTTTTGAAACCCGATGTTTTAGAACTAACCCGAAAGTCCAAGTCTTTTAAGATTTGGATGTGCCCTTATGAATTGACATACAAACTCTTGTGCAAAATTATCCGATGCCAGCCACCTGCCCATGTCAAGCCCTGACATATCCATTTCTTGAAGGTGTGGCCACGGCAACTCAGTTCCGTTTCTGATTGCCGACTCCGATAAAAACATGATTTCAAATATTGACATAATATAAGCGCCTTCAATCGTAGCGTTATTGAAGAGTTCATCAAAGTTTCCAGAGACGTCCAACACTCGCAGATTTCTCAGTCTGGCCAACATGTGAGCATTAATAGTCTTGAAGTTTAAGTCGTACATGATCAGCACTTCGAGGTTCTGGAGGTTGGAGATTGGAGAGATATCATCAATGCCAATCGCCGAAATGCTCAGGTACCGGAGTTGTGGAAAGCTAGCTGCGACCAGTGCAAATGTTTGATTCGTAGTTGGACGGTTGTCAAATTTCAGACTGATTAGAGATGGGCACATTTCCGCGACGTTGGTTGGCCATGTCGAGTTCAGCGGTTGTTTTCCGCTCACATCCAAGCTCCGAAGTTCTTGACAAGATGTTGGGTTCAGTGCGGCCCTCAGGACTTCGGGAAGGTTGATTTCAGAACTATCTTCCAACTCGTGACCACCAAAACTGTCCACATTTTCCAATCGGAAGGAAATGAGATTCTGGTGAAAGCACAGCCGAAGGTGTTCTTCCTTGATTTCATTATCCGCCAAGTTCATCGTATTGATCAAAAACCGATTGCTTCTACACATCAAAGTCATCGTCAAAGTGTTCAAGTCTCCAGTAACCCTAAGTTCTTCGAATATCTCATTGCTGTGTTCCACATTAAATTGATGGTTGAACGGCGGCAGTTTTCCTATAAAATGAATCCCGAAATTCTTGCGAAACTGCTGATTGGTACTTACCGTCGACAATGAGGTCTGCAAAGTGTCTAATCACTAGTTCTTGTAGTGTTGGAACTGCCGAGTCATCCATTTGAGAGTTCGCGGAATGAGCCATTTCGCAAAGTTTTGATGAGATCTAAAAGAAACAATGGAGAAACGTTGAGTGACAGAGAATGAATAAAAATCCGAGCAAAACGCAAAAAAAAACGTTTTTCAAAAAAGTTAACATGGCTATGTCCGAATGGTTCTACCAATCCAAATGCGACTTGTTTTCCTCATCCCGTCCCAGATTTTAATTTTCCAATATGACCCTTATTGAGTGTTGCAATCGCGCTCCATTGCAAACTAAAGATTCAAATACACGAGGTATTGAATGACATATGGACCCACTAACAACATTACACACACAAGTATGCACAATACACACAATTCTAATAGCCCCATCATATGGAAAAAATAAAAGAAATAAGAAAACAAAGCGAGATGGTTGTTGAACGGGCCCACCGACCATACTGGAGCTCAATGTGCCCATCCTGTCCCAAACTTGAATTACACACAAAACTCTTATTGAGTGTTGCATTCACGCTCCATTGCAAACAAGAGAATTGCGCCGACATGGTTCGATGTCACCACTGTTCTACCCAATATTTTAATGATAGCGATTCAAAGTGAAAATGAAGAATTTGTTTAAAAACGCTCAGCTTTTGAAATTGATCAGCTAGAAAATCAAAAAAAAAATGAATGGGTAATCCAAGACTGGTTTATTCAAGATTGATACCTTGAACATATAAATGTGAACATTTTTGAATTACATAAACGAGCACCAAAATATAACTGTGTCCGAAGAACAAGTAAATAAAATATATATCAATAAAAATCACTATCAGATCACATATAGCCTACAGTACACCCAATGTTAACAATAAAACATAAATAGGACAATAAAAGGCGATCGAAGTTAGGACTGATAGATTAGAAAAAAGGAGGATCAGGGGAATGGAATTTCAAACGAGATATCCGAAAACCAGCTATAGACAATAAAGCATTAAGAAAAGATGTAAAATAATGAGAAATTTCAAACAAAGCCTAGCATACCAACCAAAACATGATCTTTTGGAAGTATGGTGAGTAGAAGTTTTGCAATTCGTTGTGCAAGCATAACCACCCGATAGTGCGTCGCGAATTCATGGAGAATCTTGAGTACCTGTTCGCAAACCTTTGAGTTCACGAACATTCAAACGTAGCTGAAATTTGACAAGAATTAGAGTGACAAAGTGAAAAAAACGATTGACTGACCTGTCAGCATGGTGAGCAGTGTTGTTCTTCAATTCCATTTCCATTAAGTGGTACAACGTCCAAAGGCACAGCAAGACAGCCCCGTATGATTTGCAGTGTTCCATGATGTTTTCAAAACTCCCAAAAGCATCGAATTCGATGATGGGTTGGTCGAGATCCGGTAACTGTCTGACCAGCTCGAGGAGTTTCTCAGACACTTCTTCTTGTTGTGCAACACATTCCCAGTGATGTGGGTAATACGTTTGAAGTTCAATGAGGAGATAGGCGGCGAAATAGCTTTTCTGCACTCTATGAAACAGTTTTTCCATATCAGTCCCTTGAAAATTGTAATCCACACATTATCTGAAATAAAACATAGTGAGCAATCATTCAATCTACAAACTTACAGTAAGAATGCAATCGTTCTAGAGAAGAAGAACTGTGGCAACGGCTTTTTAGCCCTCTCGAACAAATCTATGAGAATCTCAATCCAGCAATCCAGCAGAATCTCGTCTCTTTACGATTGGGAAACTTCCAGTGTTCCAGCAGTAAGTATTTGGTCCGTGTAAATATGATCGGACCAATATTTATTTCTTGGGACCTCTAAACTTTTTTGGGACCTTTATTTCCGCTGGGGACCGCTCAACCCGAACAGAGCCAGAACTTCTGATCAAGCTTTTGATGTAAACTTCCCGTGTCAAAGCTGTCAGCTTCGGTCTCTAACGAATGCCAAGTCTGAAGAAGAAGTAAAGCTCATTGTGGCTCTGACAGTCGATCAAAACTTGCAAATAGGTATTTGGAGAACTCCTGCACAAAAAAGTTGAAGTTCGGAATGCTCATTTGATTATCCGCTCAAGTGACCGAGTAAGTACACAAACACACAATCTCATAGCCACCTCAAAGGTCTTCGCACGTGTTTATTA
>LR538540.1:8814-22065 GCA_900536315.3 Caenorhabditis becei
GTCACGTAAATGTTCAGCAACACTTGCTAATGTGTTCTGGCTTTAGTCCTATTCTCAATGGAATCCTGGAATTTTTCATCGACCAAATGGCAGCTTTAATGAGTACTTCTACCGTCCAATTGCAGATCACGTTAAGGTTAAGTGTGTTCATTATGTGTCTCTGCCATCTTTCCTCTGCCCAGCAAGACCCCTCTGCACTACACCCAATGCACACGCCCCCTTTTTTGTTTACATTCGTTGCAAGACCCGCCCCTCGACGGGTATAAAAACCCTAGGAAAATGTCATTCTGCATTCTTTCCCTGCCCCCTGAAGGGTGGCTACCCCTCTCCCTAGTTTCCTGATGTTCCTCCTATTATTTTTCGAATTGATTGAATAAAAGTGAGTTGTCCTATTATACCGAATAAACCTAGAATCTTTCAGTTCAATTCGACGTGTTTAAAAACCCTTGGCAAACTGACAGCAAATCGGAGCTCCTCACGTCCGTCGCAATCGTGGCGGCAACAGCTCTACATGTTCAAAGTGCAAGGTAATTCTTCAAAGATTCAATTGACACCGGCTCTCGTGCGGTGGACGCACTCAATACGCTCTTTCTAACCATGAAAAGGGCTCAAAATCGTCACTTACAATAATAAAATTTTCCATTTTGCCCAGAAAAGTACACTAATTTGCCAAAAAAAAAAAAGAATTCAAAACAAAACAATATACATACGCCAAAATTCATTGCATTTGAGAAAGTTGAACTGGAAGCTTTAATGGACCTATCGACGATTTGCGAGAAATGTAGTTTTTTGTATTTTTTTCACATTTTTCGACATTTTTCTACTGTCGAGAAATGCGGAATAATGTAAAAAATACGAAAAACTACATTTCTCGCAAATCGTCGATAGGTCCATAACTTGTTACGCTGAAAAAATGACTGCGAATTCGGGGAGAAGTGGTGAAACCACACAGTGGTAATCGGTCGTGAAGTCATAAAAAGCACAAGAATCAATCTCGTCAAACAATTTTTTTTTCTCTGAATCCAGTAATTTACAGAACACAGCGATATCGCCGTCACAAGCACCCCGTAGACTGACGCCGACTTCGAGAATGCACTCGTCCCGTGGGCTCCGTGGTTGGAGAATGTGCAGAACGACCTACAAGGTGAGTCCTCAACACTGTTGTACTTCTCTGAAAAAAACCCTCTGCGTTTCCAGACACTGCCGTCGATTTCGCTTCGCAGACAAACTTCGTCGAAGTCGCACCACCGATCTACTACCGATATCCGTCGCTGTCGCCCAATGAGCTGAATAGTGAGTGTTCAAAATCGTCAAAATTTCCCAACATTACTGTTTTCTATTCAGACACAAATGGATTCGCCCACAAAGTCACTGCGGGGATCAATTTCGACTTCGAAAAGAGACCCGTCCAGGGACAAAGCTCGTCGTGTCAGCGAAACAAAAACAAGATTCAAGGTAAAACTTTAAAGTCATCGTTTGAATTGATGGACGTTGGGTCTTTTCCCTGCTTTTTTCATCGTGTCTGCCTGCTTCCAGCTTGCACACCGCTTTATATCTATTCTGTGATTCCGTTCAAAAGCACTGAAATACAGAGATTGGACGCAAAGTGCAAAATATATAATGAAATCAAGCCCTACTCTAAAGATCGGGAGCGACGGACGGGCGGTGTGTTCTTATGTTCCATAATTGGTTCCACATGCACCAATGTTATAATTCAGTTTAGTTCGCGTTCCATTCCAATCCGAAAGTTCAGATGACTGAGATATTCTCTCCGGAGCACACGGTGATCGATGGAATGGTGACAATCGAGGGAACAAAGGATGGAAAAAAACTGTCGGAACCCAGACACCTCCGGACATCGAGACCGTCGTGGTGAGTGTTTGCTAACCAAACTTGTCGCAAAAAAACCTCTGAACAAGTCGAAAATCACTAAAACATGCAAGTTTTGCTTCGTGCGCGCCAAACTGAATGTTCCTCTCCAAACTGTGCCCACTTCCAGCGTCATTCCATTTCGAACTCCAGCAGCTCTGCTTCAAGATTCCGTGAGAACGAAGATATACAGGTATGAGTTACTGATCATTCCAACTTCTAAACTCCCCATTTCAGACGGTCATCGACAACGAACTGGACTTCGCACTGTTTCCGCGCAGCCGCAACGGGTCCGTCTCGAATGGCAAGACCAGCAGTGATGAGGAGTCGAGCAGTGAAGACGATGAGAGAACATAATTTCGATGTGTGATTCATTTTTTTAACTCCGACAAATAAATCAGAACTTCAAAATGTTCAGTTCAAATCGTGAACATCCACTCGTTAAACTGTGAATTAGAGATAAGACTCGGGGTTTGGATATCAAAAGAAGGGCAACACATCATCAAGGCATCAGATTATCATTGAGTCAACATACCTCTCGCCACCCGTACAACTTCCCGACACACGGATTGAGCGATGGTAGCTTTACCCTTCTGACAGTGGACACGTGGCACTCGGGAGATCGTTTTGATGTGTGAGTACTGTAGGCGAAAGAGTGTTGGGAAAGAAGAGACGGAGAGGTGGAAGACAACTTTGATAGACGATGAGCTTCGAGTTTGGATCTCGGAAAACCTGATGGATTCTCCACGTGATACCTTACGTTCTCAGGTGACGGAGGAGATGAAACGTACTTCTGAATGACAATGCTTTGACCTGACGATGTCCATGAGAATGTCTTCTGAATCCGACGACTTCATTCCGTGTTCTGATGCCTCACAACCTGTCAACTGTCATCTGTCCCTTTCCAAAATCGCTAGAGCGGTTTTGCCTTCTGTCTAGTGTAATCCCTCTGCACCATACCTAATGCACACGCCCCCTGTTACTTCACCCGTCAACGGGTATAAATAGCCTCGGAAAACGTCATTGGTGGCAACCCCTCTCCTTGTTTTTACTGATGTGACTTTGACTTTCCTAATGAATTTGATGAATAAAAGTAAGTTTCCCTAGTTGTCCCTCCAGAAGAATTTTCATTTTGTCCCAGAAAAAGCATTTGATGCCGGAGCATTCGATGTCGGAATATCGCAGGCCTCCTCGTCGGAACCGCCGTCGGAATAGCGAACGTCGCGACGGGAGTCACCAAGTACGCCGTGTGGAAGAACCAGCACAAGGAGGTGATGGCGTTGATCGACGAGGACTCGCGTCTCTTCGAGGAACTTCTCAAGTCGAGAGAAGAACTTGTGGATGTGATGAGACAGATTGTGGCCGACGAGAAGTTCTACAGACATTTCAACGACGACGACAATGTGGAGAACAAGCTGAAGAGTGTGTTCGACGCGTCAGTGACTGGAATCACGGCACTCGGCGCCCTATTCGCAATATCTTCGATGGGAAGCTTGACGTCTTCGCTGACGGAAGGCGTTCTTCACAGTGTCGCCGTCTTCGGAATCATCCTCGACGGTCTCACGTTGGTCATGAGTGTTAGGGTAAGATTTTGACACTTTTCCGAAGAAAATCTAAAATGTCAGACTGCTTAGGCCGCAACCCGGAAATGACTCGTGACCTAGTTCATTTGAAAGAGAATCATCAATTTCCTATTGTGAACTGGGCTCAGATTTTGCCAAGAAGTCCCTATTTTGGCTCGCGGAGCCCGCAAAGTCTCAGCTAGCACTAAAATTGGGGATCTTGGCTGAAATTAGTGCTGACTGGACTCGGTTCTCTATAGAAAGTCAATGATTTTCTTTAAAATAAACCAGGTCCCGAGTAATTTGCAGATTGCGGCCTAAGCAGTCCGATTTGTCAGATTTTTAGGATGAAATTTACGAAAAAAGGTCGTTGCAGACCCTCACCAACGACGAAAAGTCGGAATTCGGCGTCAAGATCCTTGAAGCGACGGGAAAGTTGGAGATGATGCGTCAGAACGTTTTCTGTCTTTGATAAAGACTTGTGAATAAAGCCATTACAAAACTTTCATTATAAAACTTTCATTACAAAACGTTTAGATTCCAAACCGACCACAGCTCTCTTCTTGCCATCCTTGGTTCTGATCTCCTTCATGAGTCCAACTTTGACCTCAAAAGTCTCAAATCCATCCAATACAGTACTCCAATCGTTGATCAACCCATGAAGCTCCAGTTGCTCCAGTTGCTCCAACTCTCCATCCATCCACTTCCCAATGAACATCTTCAGCTCAGAAACTGTCAGATTGACTTGAAAGCCATAAAAAACTGCACAATCCATGGTCAATAAGCTGTCTATCGGCAGCCAGGTGCTTTGTCTCAACACAATTTTCCGCTGGTTCAACTTCCAATAGTACTTGTTCTCTCCACAGGAAGCTCTCCATTCCAACTCGAGCTCGTCACACTTGACATCTCCCAGATAGCGAAGGCAGTCGGCAAAATTCAATGCGTGATGCTCCGGCTCATTGGAGCATCTGAAAAAGGATAATTTATCCGATTGTTCTAGAAATTGTCTACAGTACCCTTTGATAACAAGCTTCCGAAGTCTGTACTTGTTCTCCAGAAGAATAGGCAGAATCACCTCGAGTTTTTCTCGGTGGACTTTAAAAGTCAAACTCTCAAACTGAAACCAATCGAGAAGAATTCGGCACATCCATTCCAAGCTCTTTGGGTTCAGCCCATCTGTCCATCGACCGACTCTTCGTTCGATTAGATCGAAGTGACCCGAATAGGAACTGTTGAGGTACTTTATTCCATTGATTTCCTTTTCCACTCGTCCTTTACCTTTGAGCCACTGATAATTCCCTTCTGATTGTGTTCCAAGACTGACGGCCGTGCTTTTACCATTTCTACTCAATTCAATCCAAAGGTCATAAAGATTGATTGTAAATTCGGTGATTGTTGGAGGTTGGCGAAGGAGAGGTTGGAGTTCAGGGAATAAGGTGGCAAAGTAGAATCTGGAAAGACTCTGTTTCCACTTTCTGGCCTCATCACTTACATATAACAAGCATCCATCTGACTGAAAACATGTCTGAATGCGACTTCCGGGAGGTTGAAAAATATAAGAACATCTGGATCAAAGGAGGGCTTAGCTTCGACAACATCAGAATCTCGCCGCTTCAGAAGATTCCAGAAGGCTCGAAGAAACCTTCTGAAGAAGAGTAGTAGTCGTCGGAGCATGAGAAGTGAGAAGGGAAAGAGAAGCAGCGGCTAGGCGGAAACCGCGGCTAATTGGATGTTTACGAGCGGTTCCCAAGGAGATGGTTGAGATAAACCTCTTGAGAATCAGAAGATTTGAAACCAATGAACATTCTGGCAGAAGTACTCATTATAGCTGCAGTAACAACATGAGGGGTCTGAATGGGTTTTAATGATGTACAAGGCAAGAGTACGACCTGAAAATGGAGAATTCAGCTATAAGAAATATCAGGAGCTTAGTGAGAATAGGAAAAATAACTATTTCGCTGTTTGAATGAATTATTTATCAGATAAATCAGAATGGATAGCTTTAAATATATATTCGTTTCGGTCCCTCTTGTGATTTTTTATATATTTTCCAAATGTTTCATTCTATTGAACATGTTCGGGGACAGGATTATTGAAATTACCAAATTACAAGGATATGTTGACCAGTTTTGCACAAATCGCTCCTTTCGTTCGTCGAGGGCAGCAAAAAGATTGGCTGACAGGTTTTTACGTGATTATACCTTAAACTCCTGAAGACAACAAACGAAGCTGACTGAGATTGAATAAGCTGCAAGAAGAGAGTACCACCGAGGAATTCATCGATAAAAAATTTCAAGATCCCACTGAGAAAATTATGCCAAAAGCAAGTGTGTTTCTAAACTTTTAGTTCGTCTATAATTAGATAAGCAGAAGTACTCACTATAGCTGCCTCTCAGAGAAATGACCGCAATCTGCAACATCATGAGGATAATAGTGGTTTTTCAAAAAAAACAATTAATTAATAAACAAAATAAGAAAACCTTGTTGGGATTTTTTGTCGACATCTTTGTTAGTTGTTATGTTTACTTCAGAAATTATTGTTCAATATGCGTGTTACGAAAGATGTGACCTTGTAGAATGTTTTTTTTGTTGCTTTTGTGAACATTTCTTTCAATTCGACTTGTCAAGTATATTTTCATTAAAAGTTGATTGTTTCAGAATGTCCGGCACAACTACGGCTATTGATTCGGCATGTTCCCCTTTTTTAGCGGTAAGCTGCTGCAAGCGCGCTCCACGGAGAAAACGTTCTACGGTAAGGCGCAGATGTTCCGCTCCTTTCATTTGTTTTCTTCATTTTAATGCTACTTTGTGAGACTTTTTGTGGATTCTTGTCGAAATTTTGTTTGGCATGAATTATTTCAAAATATTGGCTCCGTATTTATTCGAAACTAGCTACGGGTACACTTTGCAACCGTTTTTTTCGTGGAAAAAGCAGGGCTTTGCCACTTTTTTGGTTGCAACGTGTACCAGTAGCGTAAATGTCTGGATTTGAAAGATCACGGTTGCGAATCGTCTGGTTTTGGTACGTCACGGTTGCTAACCCTCGTAGTAACAAAAAGTGAAAAAAGTTTCGAAACGTCTGGTAACGAAATGTCACAATTTTTCAGGAAAATGTTCGACAGAAAGTTCAAAATGAGGCAGGTTGTCAGCAACTTCTCACAGCAGACAAATATATGTTTCGAATTCCAAGACCACTTCGGATTGCGTTGGTAAGCTCAATTACAACTTGAACAACCTGAAAACCAAAATCTTAAGGTGTCTATCGATGCATACATGGGACAAGGACAAAGTCTCGGTGTACATGTGGTGCATGAGGGAAACAGATCCGGAGAACCCGTGGTCCATCGAAACGATTGTCAAGTTCCTGTTTCCAACGGTCACCGGGAAACAATTACCAAATTGTCCAGATGTGAACTTTGTTTACACTGGCGAAGATCCTCAGGGATATGATCTGATAGAGTGCTACGAACAAATTATGGATGCGATTCGTGACGACACTTTGATTATCGACTGTGAAGTCAAGATTTTGAGCATGAATGGGATTCCACAGATGAGATTCATGTCGTTTGATGCACCAGACGAGGTTCTGACGGATGTTGTCGTAGAAGTCGGAACGAAGAAGTTCTACTTGACGAAAGCCGTGAGACAATTAATAGCTTTCCAACTATTTACCACGACTTCAGGTACTTGTCAATTATTCCACCTACTTCAAATCCTACTACTTCGGAGACCTCAACCATCGGCAAACTGCTGAATTGAAACAAGAAGATCCAGAAGACTTCCACACTCTTATCGAAATTCTCTACGGCCACAAAGCTTTGAATGGTAAGAGTTCCAACATGTACAGGGTTTCATCTAAACCATTTCCAGATGACAATGTGTTGGGAGTTCTGAAGTTGGCCACTTTTCTGGACGTCCAGAAAGTAAAAGATTGGTGTGAGCAGTGTATTTCTGCTAGCGAGAGAATCGATAAGAGGATGAAGTTGAAGCTAGCCGATGAGAACAACTTGGTGCGGCTGAAAGTGAGAAACTGAAAATATGATGAGTTCTAATGGTGTTGTTTCAGGAGCATTGCTACAATGACATCAAAACGCTCAATGACTGGAAAGCTTACATGCCAGCCAATTCTCAGGATCTCCAGCAGGCTACACTCGCCTTGTTTGCAGACAAGATACACGACTTAGAGTACTGAAAGTTGTCTTCACACAAAGTAACTTTCACAAATGGCGCCGACAAACGCTATCTTCCTCGTGTGGTAACTCGCAAGCTTTTTTACTACTCGTCTTCTGATAAACGTTGTTATAATTAATTTTCTTGATTTTTTACCCCAATTCGATTGGTTTCTCACCATTTTTATATCTTTTCATCTATTTTTTTGCATTTTTCATTTGCCAAGTCTCTCGATTCAGAATGCTCACGCTACGACATGTCCTCAAAAACTACACTGATTTGACTGAATACAGTGAGTTTCTGGACAATTCTGGAGTCACATGGTAAGTTAGTGAAAAAAAACTGATTTTTAATCCAGCATACGTAAAAAAGGCCTCTGAAATCACTACTTAACTAATTTTCGTCAATTTTCAGGGTTCTAGTGGTGGAAAAAAACAACAGCGATTTCGAAATCAAAATCATCTGTCACCCGGGTGCACAAAAAGATGAGAACTGGTGGATAAAGGCAAATTTGGAACTCCGATTTTCAACGGCGTATGGAATAGCGAAACGGAACGTTTTCAATGAGAATATGCCAGTTTACGTCTTCAAATACCAGTTTGAAGAAGTTGCGAAATTACATGAAGATAATGAGGAAGTCATTCTGGAGTGTCATGTGGAGATATGTCACGTCAGCGGAATCGTGCCACAGTGGAAAAAAAGAGCTGAACCGCAAAATGGAGATGCATATTCGGATTTGACCTTGGTAGCTGGAGAGGAGAAATTCGAGGTTTCCAGAATGGTTAGTTTAGGTCAATTGGGCAAGTTTCACTTATTGTTTTCCAGATGCTCGCCGCAAACTCTCCAGTCTTCAAGGAACTTTTCTTTGCAAGTGCTGAGAGCAAGGAGACAAAGGAGTTCATCTTGGACAGTGATGTGAACCCGAAAGATTTTGAGAACGTGCTCGGAATTTTCAACAGAACGACAACACTCACTGGTAAATGAAAAAAATACTAGATTGATCATTAATTTTTGATTGATCCCGGTTTTAAGAGGATAACATCAGTGGAATCTGGAAATTGGCGAAGAAATACGAGATTCTGGCTGTGAGAACCGAGTGCGAGATGTTCCTGAAGTGGAACACGGAGCTTGACAAGAAAAAGAAGTTCAAGCTAGTCGATGAGTTTGGTCTCGAGGAGTTGAAGGTATAATGACGTGAAAACCCTTTCATCCAACTGTTTTTCAGATGGAAATGTTGGATTCGTTCACATCGTCCCAAGATCTCCGCAACTGCTTGCCAGCCAACTTTGCTGACCTCGATGCTTCCACGAAAGCAGCGATTGCTGAAAAACTCGTCGACAGGTCTCTATAATTTGTTAATTCCAATCATCATGTCTCTGTTCATGTTGTATGAAATGATTCAATGAGAAAATTGGTTCTTTCCCAACCCCCCAATGTGTTCCTAACGACTTCTCGTTCCGGAAAACTGCTAGAACAACGCTCCACGGAGAATATATGTTATGGCAGAGGGAGCGACGCGCAGATAATTCTCTCTTTTCATTTGTTTTTATTTTTTCAAGGTCAGTCTGGTATACTTGTTGCGGCTTTTGTCAACTTTTTAGTTGATGCTTACTTGAGTTATCAGTCGATATGCATGTTACACGAGATGTGACCTTGTAGAATGTTTATTTTGTTGCTTTTGTAAGAATTTCTCTCAATTCGAGTGATTTTTGCAAAAAGTTTATTCAAAAAAGCATGTGACCAATATTAGTTATAAATATTTCGGCCTGTTTGCGTGGGCGGAGGGTGGGCGATTTGAGACGGATCGGTTCCTTTTTCGGGGCGGCGGAAGATGTTGACGGCTGCAGATCCTTCGACTGATTGTTCGGCTTGACGGACGGTCTGAAAGAATGAATAGGTCATTTTCTAGAGAGAACATTCTGGTTTTAGAGTGAAAGAGAGGGGAGTTTTACTCACGTTGGTTTGCTAGACGACTTCGACGGTTTTTCCGGTTCTGGACGAGATGGAGCTGACTTCGAGACCTTCTGCGGGAGCTTCTGAAGGAGTCTCCGGTGGCGTGTTGTAGGCATCAGAAGTGACCGAAGATATTGACGACGACTTCTGGGAGCGTGAAGTTGACGGTCCGGGTTCTTGAGACGAACGACGTTCCTGAGACATCTGACGTTGGGGTTCTTGAGCAGCTCGAGCAGCTTGAGCAGCTTATTCGGCTCGCAGACGATTGACCATCAGGAAGGGAGGTTCTTCGGAGGATCTCGAAGAATCGGCTGAGCTTGGAACGGTCGGCAGAGGGACCGTGGACTTTGGAACTCTCGGCAGAGGAGCTCTCTGAACCTTCGGCGGCGTTATGACCTTTGTCATGCTGACGGAGGAGGCGCCGGATGATCCTGCTGCACAAGCTTCGCTGGGATGGATGATCCTGATGACGGACGGTTTTTGAGTTGCAGAGGGTCTTGGAACATGAGTCGGCGATTTCGACTTTCGCTTGAGCACTTGATTTCTGGAATAACCAAGATGACTAAAAATTCACTTTTTTCTTTCAAGTGCAGTCATATAAATGTGCCCTAGACCAACATTTTTTCAGTTGAGCACTTCACCATAGCTGTCTGACGACTTTCATCTTTTCACATGGTTACAAAGAGCGTATTGAGTGCGTCCGCCGCGCATTAAACTTTTGAAAAATTACCTTGCACTTCCAACATGTAGAGCGGTCGCAGCGACGATTCCCACGGACTGGCGGCGCTATCGGGAGCATCTAATCGAATTCTTCATCGGTGATCTCACGACAGAAGCTTGCTGCTCGATGTCTGGCTTGTTGTTTCGGAGCTCTGAAACAGAATGATGATTTTTTCTGAAGAGACAACTAGGAAACTTACTTTTATCCAAGAAATCCATTAAAAATATTAAAGTCACATCAGTAAAATCAGGGAGAGGGGTAGCCACCCTTCAGGGGGCAAGGAAAGAATGCAGAATGACGTTTTCCAAGGCTTTTTATACCCGTCGAGGGGCGGGTCTTGCAACGAATGTAAACAAAAAAGGGGCGTGTGCATTGGGTGTGGTGCAGAGGGGTTTTGCTGGGTATAGGAAAGATGGCAGAGACACATAATGAACACACTTAACCTTTACATGACTTGCGATTGGACTGTTATTGGATGGACATTCTGGTAGAAGTAAAGCTGTCATTTGGTGACAATACGAGGGCTAAATGAGTTTGAATGATCTGCAAGTGAAGAGTACGACCTGACAAGGGGGAATCCGTCAATAAGAAATGTTAGGATCCCAGTGAGAACAGGACCAATGCCAGAACACAGAAGCAAATATTACTCGACCTTTTTTGGAGCAGTTGGAATCAGATTGTAATTATCGGAATCAGATTGTAATTATCGGAATCAGATTGTAATTATTTGCAAAATCATCACTAATTTGTCCAAAAAGTAATTTATATAGAACGAAAAAAAGGAAACAGTGATAAGATGAATGAGAGCATCGGAGAAGAACACGGAGTTGAAGAAATTAGGAGATCAGATCCTGGAAAACAATTACATGCACACATAACTTTTATAGTTTTAGCAACGGAGATTGTTGTCGCAGGTGGAGGCAGGGGAAGAAGATCGAGACGTCGAAATTTCAGCGGCTTCTCTTCCCGAGAAATCAGAAGACATCTCGGCATTCTCTGATTTGTCTGGTCGCATGCCAACAGTGATTTCACTCTAGACGGGGGGGCTTTTGACACATAACTTGCAAGATAGACGATCGTTGTTCGGACATCACAAGCTGAAAAACTTGCGAATTAAGATTGAGCCCCTGTTGTGTAAAAGATGTGAAGCGAGAGAGAAAGGTGAGAAGGAATAGAGAGTGAGAGTAAACATCGAAAGGGACCTGATAACAAAAGATATGAAATAACAGTACTTTAGGAAAAGACGGAAATGATGACAAACGGGAACTGTGCGCGTGGATTTGTGCGAATTGGTGCGAATGGGTGCAGGCGGTGTTTGCGTACTGGTTCCGAAGTTTGATAGAACATGTTCAGTAACTGATAACAACTTGAGAGAATTTGGGCGATATCATCTCGAAAAGCATCATCTAGCCAAATAAAGTGCTCGGTAAACAAATCACTCTAGGCAGGGTAAGAAGATGTAATATGATCCTTCATGTGTCAGATGCGAATGGCTCATCGGGACCGCACTATGGAGGAGGGCGGTGGAGGAGATGTCGGCGTTGTCGGCTCCCGACAGTCTTTTGCTCCGACCGTTGCGGCATGCCGACAAGTCGACGCGACGGTGGGTCCGTATGAGTGCAAAAGAGAGAGGGAGCAGACAGTGTTAGGAAAAAAGAAATGATACTTGGACTGCTAGTGGAAGGGTCAGTGGTGGCAAAGGGCCGTTTTTTGAGGTCTGCGATACGACGACCGCTCGGTTGACCGATGTGCCTTGTAGGTAGAAAGTGAGCAAACTCGGTGGAGGGAAAAGTGGTGCAGAGGGAAACTAGGCATAGGGCAGATGCCAGAACACACGATGAACACATTTAACCGATAGAAGTAGGCATTAATGCTGTCATTCAGTCACAACGTGAGGACCTGAGTGGGTTTGAATCATTTGCAAGTGGAGAGTACGACCTGACAAGGGGGAATCCATCAATAAGAAATCTGAGGATCCCCGTAAGTATAGGACCAATGCCAGAACACATGAGCAGGTGTTGCTGAACATTCACGTGACTTTTTGAATTTGCTGGAAAAGACTGTAGTCAAAACCAAAACGTCCAAAAAGTGATTCAATGTATAAAGTTTGGAACACCTTCAAACTGCCGGGTTGACATTATTGAAGGCTGAACGTGCCTGCCATTGCCAACTAAAGACATGTTTTTGAAATGCACAACTTTTCTGTCATTGGGAGACAATTGACCCCGTTCCCTATGTACCTCAATAACACCACCCGCTGCGCCTCTCTCGTCCATGAACCTGTTTGCACAAAGTTTGCACTTTCCAAAAGTCACGGCGTCTCCACAACCTAGTTTTTTAGGCGGTTAAGTTCTCACCTTCGGGTGTGTTTCGCTTCTCTACAACATCAAAGTTACCTCTCTTCTGCACAAAAACTGTGGCCCCGCGCCCAACGTGTGCTAACACATTACCCCCCGCATGCCGGCCGACACCGCCACGATTGCCGACCCAACTCCAGGGTGCAGCCAACATCAATCCAGGCCGTCGCCATCTCAACCAGCGCCGCAGTCCAGCACCCCACTTTCAGAAACCAGTTACTCTAAAGATGTAGCCGTCGCGTCGAACAGATTACGTATAACGTGCACCGGAAAGTGATGAAACTTGACCTTCCTGCGAAAGAACAACGATTCTGACTGGTTCTGACTTCAGTCCTTTCCAATCAATTAAAAAGTCACGTAAATGTTCAGCAACACTTGCTAATGTGTTCTGGCTTTAGTCCTATTCTCAATGGAATCCTGGAATTTTTCATCGACGTTTCCTCCTGGTCAGGTCGTACTCTCCATTTACATATCATGCAATGCCACTCATGTTGTCACTACATGACAGCTATTATGAGTACATTTACCAGAATGTCCATCCAATCACAATCCAATTGCAGATCACGTTAAGGTTAAATGTGTTCATTATGTGTCTCTGCCATCTTTCCTCTGCCCAGCA